>LPNX010877165.1:61454-141746 GCA_001517045.1 Pseudotsuga menziesii
GGATTAGGTGTAGGAGTAGGCGAGAGAGTGAGTTAGTGGGGTATAGTGATTGTTAGCGAGGGAGGGATAGGGAAATAGGGACATGAAGAGATAATTAGGGAGGGATGGATATATGGAGGGAGGAAAGGGAGAGGGGGAGAGAGAGTGAGAGGGATGGGCATGTAGGGAGGATGGATGGAAATGTTGGTTTTATATTATCTCTTACAAAATGCATACAAAAATGCATGTAGATTTTGTAACTATAAAATGTGTGTGTTTATGTATTCCCATCCTACATGTTAACTAACCTATCGGGATTGGACTGCTTTATTGCTAGCGCCAAGGAACACAGGCAAGTTTTGTTTTAGCAAAGAGGATGCATGTTTCACAAATCATCAATTACATATAAAGGGTCCCTCAATTTCATTGAGGGCCCATGGATATAGAGGGGGATAAGAGAAAATAAAACTATGTATAAGTCTATGTGGAATAGACACAATTAATGGAGGAGACCTAGGTCTTAGGAATTAGAGCAATCCTCTAGGAATATAATATGAACAAATATACCTCGAACTACTAATGTAACATCCACATGCCTTCGACCGGCGTAGAGGACGCGACTATAAGCTTAAACCACCCGGGCTAAGAGCCCCATAAACATGTACAGGCATAACATTCATAAACAGAATTGCTTAAACATACACACACATGAACATTTATCATGCACAGATGCAATCATCTATCAAACAAAGAGGAAACATCATACGTTTAAGCAAGCATTCTTTCAACATGTTCATCAATTTCATTAACAAAAATTAAGATTGCAGAAGTAAAATACACGAGATCACTTATCTTACGATGAACTCGATCCGCAACCAGCTACGTCTCTGCAACGTTTTACCCAACCTTAGGCCAGCGTGCTCCTTAATCTCTCAACAGCGCTGCCACCCCCGAGCTGGGCATGATTCTCCAAGGAATAAGGGAACTTGCGGGCCTACACATAGCCAAGGATGTACAAAAGACACAGCCAAGCCAACAGAGTGGGGTTTATCAGGCCATTAAGGAGTTGGAGAAGGCAGATTGCTAAGCTGGTGAGCTCATTACAGAGCCAAGGACACCTACACCAAAACTAGCCTGACCTCTAAGACACCCATCCACACCCAACACAAGGAATCAGTCCCTTCTCTGCTACACAGTCCCTCAGGCCCTGCATTCCCTTCCAGTGCTATTCAGGGGTGATGGAGAAGAAGGTCAGCCCTCTAGCTATGTCTGCGTGGTTCCAGCCACCAGGTTTATCAAGCAACTCTAAGCCAACATTCCTACTCCTCTCCCAGTCCGAAGACCAACCATTGCACTCCGGCAATTGATTTAGCTAGCACAGCTTAAACCAGGGAAAAATGAATCTCAAGTGGCATACAACAAATTCCCAAATGCAACAGCAACACACTTACAGCAGGGGAAAATCAATAGTCCGTTCAAGGCAATTGATCCACAAGAGACTTACACAGACCACGCGGTAAAAGAAATTAACAGAATTCCAACCTGTGCATGAGTAACATTCAGTGCCAAATTCACAGTTCAGCTCGTGAGGCAAAGACACATCTGCACCATCCACCAATCCGCAGGAGAAAATCATGTGGGTAAAACCCAGAAATTCCTGTGCGTGAGAGAAGCAATCAGACCCCGTGAGGAATGAACAACTCTTCCTGGGCGCGTGGGTGAACAACAATAGCTGAGAGGATGTGAAATTTTGGTGCGTGAGTAACAGCAACAATTCCTTGCGTGAAGATGGGAAACAATGGCAAGGACGCGAAATTTCAGTTCGTGGGTGCTCAGCAACTCGTGGAGAGAGGAAGAAAAATATGCGTGGGTGAAGAGTGCATTTTTCCTTTCCATTCAGAAGTCAACTACAGGGTGGAGTGTGCATGGAGGCATGGACTGACAGTCCTGCCACCTCACTCCCAAAACAATTAACTGCCATAACTTTTCCCAGCTGCCAGCAGAAATTAATAAATGGAGGTGGTTGGGATAAAACAAAAGGAGATGACACATGGGTTTTTCCCCCTTTTGGCTCAAGGTTTGACAAATTCCCCCCACACATCCTTATCCTTGGGAAAATCATGCCCCATTCGATTTAGTTTCCGCGACCGTAGCTGGTTGTGTTCATTTTAATTATAGATGCATATTTACATGATGACCAACATAATATATGCCGCATGCCCCGATATACCATCGGTGACAATTTTAAATCATAGACATAACGTGACCGATCAATGGTGGGGCCTTGGCCTTTAACTCCACACCATGATCATTTACAATATACACATCATATACATCTAATGTAACGGGGTCAAAACCAAAACATTACAACTAAATAAGGTCTACGAAGGGTGTCATTGATGTAATATTTGTGGTATCAATGTCACTAAGAGGTTTGAATCATTATATATAGTTTTCAAGTCCCTCGACCTATCTTTGAGGGAGAAAAATTGGACTCTTCACAACTAATAAAATATTTTGGGGATCTAATTCCAAAAGAAGCGCCTCAAACACTACACCTGACTTATTGGGAGCATTCTTCATCCCTAAGTGCATACATGAAATCCATTATGATGTTTAGAATAATATATGTGGGATTTAGGGTTTTTTATAATATCATAGGAGGAAAATTGGGCCTTAATATATAAGGGAAGATTTGAAAGACACCAATGATCTTTCAATACTATCCTTGGAATCTAAGTCTTGGTATAAGTGACAAGTTAGGTATAGTTCATATAAATTTGGATATATAATCATGGGAGGAATCACATGACTTTGTCAATAAAGATTTTTTTATACATCTTGGACTAAGAGTGACAATTAACATTGTCATATAGGAGAGCGCTATCCTTAAAGTTAGATGTGGGTGGTAATATGAAATTTTGTACACTAGGGATAGGTGTTTGACCATGGTTGTGGAAGAATCTAAGGTAATTATACCATAACATATGATTATTGAGGTAGTGAGAAATGGTTCAGTCCATGAAAAATAACATAGACCCTGTAGATTTTATCCTTCACATAAAAGTTGGAGAGTTCTTACATAGTGGGATGGACCTCACTGGAGGAATGTATAATCCTTGTGTAGGTGTCCTAGAGCATTGGGAATTATCTTCCAAGGAATAATATCATGTATTTGGATGAAAACAAACTATTGAGGTATCCAAATCCATGTACAATGCCTTGAATCACCATCCATGAATTTGTATGGGTAAGCATGGTTTTATGTATCTAGGTCTTATGACCTTTGGTCCATTGACATGGTCAATGGAGGAGACATAAATATTGGTAACTAAAGAAATAATCTATTGAGGGCTAATGAGGTTAGCCATCCATCAATTTTAGTAAATCATATCTTCCCTTTGCAATCCTCCACATACTCACTATCTTCTGCATAACATTTTCCCTAACCCATACTCACTACTTCTCCCAATCAATCTAATTTGTGTTGTACTTTGATGCTAGATCTTGTTTTTAACCTTGAGCTTTTATTTTTAGGGTTTATCTTCTTCTCTCTTATTATATGGATCATGGTGAGGGACTTTGGAACACCTTTCGGATGGTTGACATATTGAATTATTGAATATGATCCCTTCAATTCACTTTATTCTCTATTTAATAACCCCTTGAACAATATTTTGAGTAAAAGGAAGTCTCAGACAATCACACTTTTCCTCTTGATCAATAACCTATTTAGGGTGGTGGATTTCATCTATGAATTCTCGAACAACCACCTCGGGATTATTTTAAATGTGCACCACATGTTGTTTGACTATATCTCCTTTATGATTGGGCTCTATGCCTCATATATTTCTCGACTACTTACAAAGAACAAATTCAATTATGATTATGGGAGGTTTGATGTGCTCTCTGGGTATGTGAATGTAATTTCATAATCGTGATTAGGCCTCTCAGAGTTGTGGATTCCATCAATACAATTCTATACCCCTAAGATATTTCTACAAATTGTTTATTAATTTTTTCAGTTCCATGACTTGTAGTCAATCTTGTGGGGTTGACATTTTTCCATGAAGCACATCATTTTTCCCATGGTGGTGGTTGTTCCCATTCTCATTCCCATGAAATCCTTCAACATGACCACACCTACACAATTCATGTATCCTACAAAAAAATATCCTTCATTTTCCTCGCCTCACCATTTCCGCATGCAACATGTTACTAGTCATTTTATGAGAACTTTATTTTTCACATGAGCATTAGACCTCTCAGCTACTCATGGTTCCACATCTCTTCCATGCTTCCATTTTTTTCATCATTTATCCCTTGTGATTTTTATCTTTAGCCCTTCAAAACCAATGACCAGGGGAAAAACTTAAGACAATCTATCAAAACCTTTTGTTGGAATCTTCTTCAACATTTTATACATTTCAATGACATCAATTATTTTCATTTGAAGCATTTATAGTAGCTCCTCCCACCAACGTTTTCATAGCAACTTGTTGTTAGTGATTGAGCAATATGAAGAAAGTCCAACTTTAAAACTTTAATCCATATGTAATGTCCCCAAAAATTGAAAAATAAAAATAATAATTTATAGGCTAGTAAAAGCTCCCTAGACGGAACATTATTCACTTGTGGAATTATATTGTACACTTCATGTACCACTGTTTACTTGTAACCTATTATTATGTTATGTTATTTACCTTCATTCATTATTATTCATGGATTTTACTTATGATGTCGTACTACTATTTATGCTTGGTCTTATGTTTATACATCGGTCGCATATGTGTCATTACTGTATTTTAAATGCTTCGTCCTTTCTACATAGTTGTACTTGTTATTTATAAAGTTCTAACTTAAATTTTTTGTGGAAACAAAGTGGGCGGAGTGGCGGCACTCGTTCTCCCATGAAAATTTGAGAGGTAAAGGTGTCTACTTGTTCACAAGCTTACTTAGTTCTCTCCACTAAGGCACCTATTTTACTTCACTTGTAGTTCATACTTTGCGACGGAGTATTCTTTGAAGTGTACTAGAAGTCTTGATCCTAAAGAATCCTACTGCTAGTTGACTTTGGTTCTTTGCTGACTCAGAATTAAAACCAGGTAAAATACTATTCTCGTCAACTTAGCTATCACCACTAAGTTTTTGAACATTGCTTATGCTTCAATATGGTTTCATATCTTGTCGTTTATATCTCAGTATGTTTTACATTCTACGTTTATTTCATTAAAAACTTATTAACATATTTTAAGTTTTCTATGTGCAGGTTATTGTTCGTGGCTTTAAAAACTACACCTTTTATTTTACGAGGGTTAAATGTTAACATGGCATATTACATATGCCATGTTCACTAAGCATTAAGCTTAGGACAATTTGCATTGTAATTAAGTTAGGGATTTTAACACTTTGGTTTATGTGAACAATATGTTTTAAGCCTTGTGGATTAAACTTTGGACCAGCGCATACCATACTTGGAATTTGCAGTAACCTCCCATTGCAATGTATTAAACCTTGCAATATTTCCTTGTGAAATATTTGGGGTGGCGACATATTATCATGTTGAAACATGTGGTAAGGGGTTTTAACCCTTACATGGAAATGGAGACCAATACAAATTTGTCGTTACCAAACTATGGCATAGTGGGTTTCGGATTTGGTGGTGGTGACCAGCTGGTACCATTAATGCACCTTGGTTTTCATGGAAGCCCTCCCTTAGGCTTGGCTCACGATGATTTCATCATTTCATTTTCCATTTGGGTTTTGTATTGGCTCTACGCAAGGGATAATGGAGGCAACCTCCAAAATGGGAAGGTAAGCTTCGCCTGGGGTTTTCTTGCCTACTATTTTGTTTTGGTTGAAACTTCTATCATTGCCATGCTTCTAAATCACGGTTTCAGTGTTTGGTTGCAGGTTTCGAGGGATGATGAGCACCCTAACTCCGAATCTATCGAGGTTTTGAATGTGAGTGAAATGCAAGGTAATCCTTGCCAACAAGCTTGTGCTTGTTGTCTCTCAACCTGTCTGTCTGGTGTTTCTTCGTTGGATGTTGGGTTTCTCTGTGGGGTTTGAAATTGCCTTCGGGATTTGTATTGCACAAAATTGGATTTAAAATTAATGGTGTGGGTTTTGGCCATGGAGAAAACTTGCATTTCTCAGAGGCTCTATGTATTTAATTTTTGGGTTAAGTAAATCGTAAATGGATTTGGGATTTTGAGCCATGGGATGCATCTTTGCTTGCAATGGTGCCATATCCCACTGGCAAGCCTATGTGCACTTCATTTTGGATTTTAAGGGTGATTGTGTAGGAATACTGTGATTGGAATTACTGTTCATGATCCAAATACCCTGCGTTTAATGAGATGGCCATGGTTATTTTCCTTACTGTGTGTGTATGGAATTTAATTGCAGCGCTAAAGGTTTATTATGATGGTTTATACATAGGAATATGCCTTAATTTATGGTTTGTGTGTTTCATATTCATAATTTATTGTAATGGTTGACATCATGGGGTAAGGCCATGCCCTAAATGGCTTGAGCCTTGCCCCTCATGGCTGCGATAGCTTCACTATGTTTTATTACTGTTTACATTTTTTTTGCTTAACTTGTGGGGTGAAATTATTGATCTTGGATTTAAATGTAGAATGGTTTATAGACAACTTTCATATTTGTTTATGTATTATGTCCTTATATGTATATATATATACAATAGTTATGTTATATATAGTACCTTGCGTTATCTAGTTTTTATATTTATTTATTTAAATCTTATTTAAAGATTAATCTATTTTACTCTAAACATGTCTCTACTGACAAATGGAACATGCGAGTAGAGTAAACAAGGTACCCAATAGAACTATATGGTAATATGAAACAAAACCTAGTTTTCCTTAAACCTAGTCTAAGTAATGGGGACAAATACAGAAACTAACTTAATTGCACAAACCGAGGTGAATACAGCGTGAGGAATCATTTTCATCCTAGGGTTAAAATTTAAGAAATGTAAACCCTAGAAGATATAGACAGAACAATCATTTCTAGGGTTAGAAATATATAATGAACCTTTACATAAAGCAGCCAGCTTTTATGCTAGAAATGAACTTGAAATACTGAAAAATTATAGTGTAATTTTCTGAAGCTCCTTCAATGGATGAACCAGCACACTTTAAATCACCACCATTAACCAATTAAGACAAATCTGACCTCTTATTTTGATGATCAAATAACTTGGGAACTACCACATTCCACCTAACCATGACCCAAAACCATTCCTGGTTTTAATCCAAATCCCTCGGAGCTAGACTCCAACAAGAAAGTAGCTTAGAGTTCCTAAGGTATGATTTCATATCTAGTGTATAAGATCTGGATCAGTTCTCCTTTTTCCTTCCAAGAAATCTTCTCCAGGAATTACTTGAAGAAAATGACTCCTCTAATGATATATGAGAACCCCAAGCCTTTCCTTGGCCTGAGTCTTTATAGATAGACTTTTCAGTCAAAGGAACAGTTAAATAAGGAAACCTTGGTTTCTTGATTTAACCCTTTTCAATTACTTTGGGTAATTATTAATATTTTAACTTGGGAACTTTCTTCTAGTTCCTAGTTAGACTTTTAGGTTTTGGATTATTTATTATCATCATCATCAAAATATCATTATTGTCAAAACATCAACACCATCAAAATATCAACATCAAAATATCATCATCATCACACTCTGATCTTTCAATTAGAATCATCATTATCATCAGCCTTTGATCTTTCGATTAGAAACATCATCAACCGAACATCATCATACCCTAACATCAACTCATCATCATACTCTAATATTTCGATTAGTATGTCATCATCATCATACTCTGATCTTTCGATCAATACAGAATCATCATCATCAGGATCTCATCATCATCACATTCTGATCTTTCGATTAGAAACATCATCATCATCATCACACTCTGATGTTTTGATCAAAAAACATCATCATCATCATACTCTGATCTTTCGATCAGTACGTCATCATCATACTCTGATATTTCGATCAGTACATCTTCATCATCATACTCTGATATTTCAATCAGTACGACATCATCATCACATTCTGATCTTTCGATCTCAAACATCATCATCATCATCACACTCTGATCTTTCGATCAGGAAACATCATCATCATCAGCAGCAGCCCACAGTACAAAGACAAAGAAGTCTTTGGATCTCTTTTGGACTTAAAGTCCAAGGATGATGCAATCCTATCACATTCTCGACAACCGAGGTCACCGCATCCATTCTGAAATGAGGTTCAAGGATGATGCAATCCTGCCACATTCTTGATGACCGAAGTTACACCGGATCCATTCTGAACCGAAGTTCAAGGATGATACAATCCTACCACATTCTCGATGACCAAAGTTACACCGGATCCGTTCTGAACCGAAGTTCAAGGATGATACAATCCTGCCACATTCTCAATGATTGAAGTTACACCAGATCCGTTCTGAACCAAAGTTCAAGGATGATACAATCTTACCACATTCTTGATGACCGAAGTTACACCGGATCCATTCTGTACCGAAGTTCAAGGATGATACAATCCTACCACATTCTCGATGACCGAAGTTACACCGAATCTGTTCTGAATTGAAGTTCAAGGATGATACAATCCTGCCACATTCTCGATGACTGAAGTTACACCGGATCCATTCTGAACCAAAGTTCAAGGATGCTACAATCCTACCACATTCTCGATGACCAAAGTTACACCAGATCCGTTCTGAACTGAAGTTCAAGGATGATACAATCCTACCACATTCTCAATGACCGAAGTTACACCAGATCCATTCTGAACTGAAGTTCAAGGGTGATACAATCCTACCACATTCTCGATGACTGAAGTTACACCAGATCCATTCTGAACTGAAGTTCAAGGATGATACAATCCTGCCACATTCTTGATGACCAAAGTTACACCAGATCCGTTCTGAACCGAAGTTCAAGGATGATATAATCCTACCACATTCTCGATGACTGAAGTTACACTGGATCCATTTTAAACCGAAGTTCAAGGATGATAAAATCCTACCACATTTTCGATGACCAAAGTCACCGGATCACTTCTGGACATATGTCCTGGGATGATACAATCCCTCTTCATTCTCGAAGACCGAGGTCTCTGGATAACTTTAGGGCAAGTGCCCAGGGATAATACAATCCCACTTCATTCTCGAAGACCGAGGTCTCTGGATCACTTTAGGGCAAGTGCCCAGGGATGATACAATCCCACTACAACATCATTACTCCCCCTTTCGGGGAAGGTCTTTCCAAACCACACCAAGCTTGTCCTGAAAGTGTTCAAACTTTACTCGAGACAGAGGATTTGTCAGCGCATCATCATCTTAAACCATATTCATCTACATCTTCAGTATGTGAATACTGAACTATCACCATATGTATCTCCAGTATGTATCATCACCTCTATATTTAGTATAGAAATACAGAGTCACCATCATCTACATCTACAGTATGTAAATACTAAAACATCATCTATATCTTCAGTATGGGAATACTGAAATCATCATCATCTATATCTTTATCTCGTATGTAGAAATAACAGATTTCTATGTGTTACGGCAGAACCCAAGGTTCATTGTTATTACAACTCTTGTTATCACATAGAATCAATATAGTATCCATCTTCAGGTCAAGGAGACCCGATATCAGCTTCTAAATCCATATGGCTTCACATTTTAGTAGAGCAATCTGCTATGTATTCTGTTTTTGCCGTTCTAAGAGAAACATTGGACTGTTTCTTGCTAAACCATGAACTCATAGAAAACCCCAAACAAAAGCATCTACCTAATGTGATTTTCCTGTCTGAGATACTTCTAACCCAGTATGCATCTGTGTAGCCCTATAATCTATACTCATGGCTACCATCATAGTATAGACCAAAGTCTATAGTCCCTTTCAGATATCTCATCACATGTTTTGCAGCTACTAGGTGAACTCGTCTTGGTTGAACAAGATATTGACTTAAGGTTTTCACAGCAAAATAAATGTCTCGCCTTGTATTTGTTAAGTACATCAATGACCCAATGATCTGTCTATAATGAGTCACATCCATTGACACTGATGAGTCACCAGCTAACAACTTCATGTTGGAGTCCATGGGTGTGGCCATGACTTTGCATTCCAACATATTTAACATCTTCAATATCTCTACCGCATACTTTCCCTGGTTGAGAAAGATTCGTTCTTAACTTTGCCATACTTCCAGACCTAGGAAATAATGCATTAACCCAAGGTCTTTCATCTCAAATTATTAAGCTAGTTTCTTCTTGATTTCCATGATCTGTTTCTCATTCCATGTCAAGAATAAGTCATCCACAGGATGATAGTTTCATCTTCTACAACCTTGAGATAAAGGTTAGGATCAGATTTACTCTTGGTAAAGCCCATAATTGACAGGAAACTGTCTATCCTTCCATACCAAGCTCTGGGAGCTTACTTCATGCCATAGAGGGCCTTCTTCAACTTACATATGTGAGTCCATATATCTTCAACTTTAAATCCTTGTGACTATTTGATGTAAAAATATTCCTCAATCATTCCATTCAGGAAGGCTTGTATTTACTTCATCATGGAAGAAACTGGCATGATAGTTCTGAAGGAAGTGTACCTTACTTCCTGGAGTAAGTGTCTTTTCAGAATTAATTCCCTCTTTCTGATAGAAACCTCTACTCACAAGTCTTTCCTTACTTCTATCAGAAACATATTTTATCTTGCAAATCCATTTGGAAGATACCACATTCTTGCTTTGTGGTTTGAGTACTATATCCCAAACATCATTCTAGTATTCTTTCATCATAACATCTTCCATGAATTTGTCTTGTCAGGTCATTAACATATCCTAGTCTTTTGCATTCAACCTTGAAGGTTGGAACCCACTTTACGCTTGGTAAAGTCTCGATCCATCATGGAGCTATCCATCATGTCGTACCATGTCGAACTCAGATATCTTCTGTAGTCACTCCCCCTAAAGTGGAGTATCATATTCCCTCTTCATTCTATGCAGGTGGTTCTATGCTTGATATATATACTGGTCAATAGAGTATGTCATGTCATAGTCTATTCTTTCTGAGGAAAATCACGAACCTTTCTTTGTACACTTGTTCTTGTAGATCCATATGGAGGATACTACGTACTTCCCTTTATGTCTCAAAATCATATCATATACATCATTCCCCATGATCAACTATTATTCTTTGATCATAGCTTCTTTCATAGCATTCTCTTCTTCATCTTGAGTTATCTCTCGTACCCATGGTGGTCTTCATCCTTTGAGGTGGATCTACTACTCTCTGAAGCTTTTTATTTCGTCATGGTGTCTTTGACCCTGGGAGCTTCATATTTTACTAGAGTGAATCTTGAATTGTCATCACTTGTTCTTCGGAACAAGTCTGATCCTTCTTGTAGGAGGTTGTACAGGACCTTTCCTACAATTCAAATGCACCAGTTGCATAGTTAGAACTATTTCATAAAACATATGCATAACGACAAATTCTTGTGCATCATGCAACTGTTTAGCCAATACAAATTTCATCCATATCTCATAGAAACTTTCTAGATGCCTTCCATTTATATCATGACATTATAGATATTGTTCACTAATCCAATATGTCAGCAAGGAGGCTTCATTCTAAATAAGTAGAAATGGAGAGTTGTATATCACCATAGCTACTTACCCATCACATGTATATTAGTAGTATACAGTCATTAATGCAAACAATCTATCATGCTTAACACATCAACTGAATATAATCAAATGTATAACAAAAAAAATCATGAAATGACAATTGAATACTTATCTTTTATTTTTTTCATGGGTAGAATCCATCTTGATCATTTTATTTTATCATCTTCTCCATTCATGAAATCATCATTTCTTATCCAAATGATAAGATGAATAAGAGGTTCTTCAAGAATTGAGTTCTTCATATTCCTCATCGCATGAGGGATATTCTTCGAATGGTGAGAGCTTGATCTTCAATTGCTCCCATATTCTTCTTCTCTTCTTATGAGTCGAGCTGAAAGTAATAACTTCCTTCTGGAATACATTCTTCGCATGAATAAATCCCACGATCCTAGGAGGTCATTCAAGGTGGCTATCACCACTTCTGCATTCTTCACTTCTTCTTTTACCTCTTCAATTTGTTTCTTAAGGTCATCTTCTAATGTATGTTATTTCCTTCAAATAGCTTGGTAAAGGAATCAAACATCGCTTTTAGTGTCTTTAGGGAAGACACTTGTGGTACAAGTTGATCCATGACTAAATCAGCAATGATCTTCTTGTCCTTGACCAAGTTCTTCTGGTGTAAGGCTTTGAGCCTCATTTCCCTCTCGAACCTCTCTACTCATGTAGGTGTCCAATTCATTTTCTTCAGAGAGATCAAATACTTCCATGCTTGGAAGTTGTCAAATTCATAAAGCTTATCATCATGCTGATGTGATAGATCACTTTGAAATGAAAACCTCAAATGCAAATAGCAAAAGATTAGATCTTACTGATTGAGGTGTTTGTCCTGCTTCCCGAGCTAGCTGATCTAGGGTTTGTCAGAGAAACCCTAATTTTCAAAACTTGGAATATTTTAGATCTAATTGGATAGAAATGTAGATCTCTTCAAATGGAGCTGTCCAATGTACTCCTTTTCTGAAAACAGTAAAGGGAATCTCCGATAACAGGAAGCCCTAGTTTTCCAATTTCTTCTACATAAAATGCCTGTCACTGTTTCTATGATATCTCTGAAATTAATGCTCCTCTATGTCTAAAATTTCTTACTGAGCTAAAATAACATGTCCCTAATCCAAGAACATAGGTTTCATCAGAATTTGTTTCATCAATTGGGATTTATGATCCTTTTCCCAAGGTGACCTGTTACAGGACTGTTTAGAACAATGAAGTTGTACGGCCTGCCATGTGTCACTGTTTCATCTTCTGGTTTTGAAATTCAGACCACAAAAATTAAATTCCATGATATTTTTGGAACATCTCTAGGAATTCCATTTGGACCTTTGTATCCCAACCTACATCTATTCTCCCCAGATGTCCTGTTTAGGGATGAATTCTGGAAGAGGATGGAACCCTAAGTTGGAGGGATCATATCTCCCAGAATATAGTGTAGCTGAGGAAAGTTTTTGGAAAAAATGTACATCAGGATGTTATCTTCAACCTCTACAACTTTTCATCTCCTGGGCCTTCACCAATATCAGGAGATAGTGAATGTACCAAAACTTAACAGTTTTAGTATTTAGGGTTTTTCTAGTTTGGGGTCAAACTAGGGTTTGACTTTCCCGGAGTTTTACCCAACCAAATTTCTTGAACTAGGTCTGTAAAATTTGATTTTTATGAGGAGAAAAATCCTATTCCAGGCTCACTCAAAAATTATTCTTCTATAGAAATCCCTAATTTTCCGCACAAAAACTGAAAATGCTCGGAATCGAATTCCACTTCAAGAGAAAGATGCGCCCTTCAATGGAGAGTCAGTATAGCCTTATTTTGCTGATCGATTGTTGATAGTGACCCAAAAAGTAAGAAGCCCTAGCTTATTTAGCTGCACAATGTATTCTTTCAGGGTGGCTCTGATCCCATGTTAAATTTTCATATGCTATTGGAGGGGACTACCTCATGACTCTTATTAGTTCTTCCGATTAGAAGCATCGGGGTACAAGGTAATACAAGTGGTTCTCCCGGTAGGACCATCAGGGACCACAAAAGATACATATAGAATATTCTTCGAAGTTACAATATTTCAACACTTTAAGGTTCACCTAGACCTTCGTAACCAACTATTCCAAGTCCATTAACAAATCAGGCCCTAACATGAGCTGATCCACCGCACCATCCCAAGTAACCGTTGTTCTACACTTCCATCCATAGAATACGTCAAAGGGACTCATATTGGCGGAAGCCTGATAACCATTGTTATATGCAAACTCTGTGAGGTGTAGGTAATCCTCCCACTTCATGGGGTTGTTCATGACATACATTCGGAGCATGTCCTCGAAAATTTGGTTTGCTCTCTTTGTATGCCTTTCTGTCTGTGGGTGATATGCAGTGCTAAAGTTCAATTGCATCTCCAATCTGGAGAATAAATATCTCCAAAAGTTTCCTATAAACTTAACATCTCGATATGAGATAATTTTCTTGGGTATCCCATGCAATCTAAATATCTCTTTCAAGAAAATATCAGCAATGTTCATGGCCTTGCAAGTCAACTTCATAAGAATGAAGTGTGTTGCTTTCAGAAACTTGTCGATGACCACAAAAATAGAATCATTTTCCTTCTTACTTTTCGGTAAACTAGTGATAAAGTCCATACTAATGGCCTCCCACTTCCATTTCGAAATAGGAAATGATTGCAGCAATCCCGCAGGATGGTGATTCTCATCTTTGACTAGATGGTATTCCTAACATTTCACAATATATATCACAATGTCGGCCTTTAACTTAGGCTCGAAAAAATGTCTCTTGACAACAGATATCATCTTTTAATATCCTGGGTGCCTTGAGTAGGGTGCCCGATGGCATTTCGTGAGGATGTTGGACCAAAGGTCCCCTCCTTTGGGAACATACAAGCAATACTTGGACCATAGCAGTCCGGATTCATCTACCTTGTATTCTTTTTGTTGTTGAAACAACCTATCCTCCTGGACTTTCTTGAGGATTTCCACATAGAAGGGGTCAACTCCATTGGCCGCTCTAATCCTCCCATGAAAATATGCATTATTTTGACTCAAGTTCACCTCATAAATATTATGAGTTCGTTGGCTCAAAGCATCGACAACCTTATTCTCTTTTCCCTTAATGTGATTTAGCTTGAAATGGTACTCATTGAGGAAAGCCAAACATCTTGCTTGCCTCGCATACAAATCTGGTTGATCAAATAAATACTTCAGACTCATATTGTCTTTGTTTAGAAGGAACTTCCTTCCCATGAGGTAGTTCCTCCACATCCTCAAAGCATGGATGATGGCATCTAACTCAAGATCATACATAGGGTAATTTTTCTCATTCTCTTTTAACTTTCGTGATTCATAACAGATCACTTGATGATTATGCAAGAGGAATCCTCTAATTCCTTCCTTGCTTGCATCCGTGCAAACAACGAAATCCCCACCGGTGCAATCATCAAAATTTGCTTAAGATTTTGAAAACTTTCTTCATACTTCGCGGTCCATAAGAACTTGCTTTCTTATGCAAAGTGGTCATGCAGCAAGTGATTATCGAGAAGTTCTCAATGAAATTTCGATAATATCCGACAAATCCCAAGAAGGACCTAACGTCAGTGACACTAGTAGGGGTAGGAAAATCCTTTATGGATTTAATATTTTATGGGTCCAAAACTATCCCTATCTCGAAGATAATGTTCCCTAGATACTGTATTTGTGGTTTGTAAAAATCGCATTTACTAAACTTAGCGTAAAGCTGGTGGTATCTCTACACTTGTAGTACTATGAAAAGGTGTTCTTCGTGTCCTTCTTTATTCTTTGAATTAACTAGTATGTCATATATGAAGACTAAGAAAAAATTATCCAGATACATACTAATTATGTTGTTCATCATACACATAAATTTTGTAGGTGCATTGGTTAACCCGAAGGGAATCAATACAAACTCGTAGTGCCAGTACCTTGTACAAAAGGTGGTTTTGTGAATATCCTCATCGTGAATCCGTACCTGATGGTACCTAGGTCACAGATCAATATTTTAAAAGATTCTTCCTCCTCCCACATGATTGAACAAGTCATTAATCCTAGGGAGTGGGTAATGGTTCTTAATAGTCATTTTGTTCAACGGACGATAATCAATGCAGATTCGCATCATACCATCTTTCTTATTTACGAACAATATCGGTGCTCCCCAAGAAGACACACTGGGTTGGATATACCCTTTCTCTAACAACTCTTGTAGCTGCAGTTTGAGTTCCACCAACTCAGGTGCACTCATGCGGTAAGGGGATTTGGAGGACAGAACTGATCATGTGGTCAGTTCGATAAAAAATTCTAGGTCTCATTTTGGAGATAATTCGGGTATTTCCTCAGGAAACACATTTTTGAATTCTTCAAGAATGGGGAAGTCTTGTATGCATTGTTCCCTATCAAACTCTATTTCTCGTATGTTTACAACAAAAAAATTGAAGCCTTTCCTAACACATTTCTTCTCTTGTAAGGTAGATTTATGTCTTACAAAAAATTTCTTTCGAATGTCTTGAACCTTTTCTTGGTTCCCTAGGCTATCAGTACACAAGATAGACTTGTGAAAACAATCGAGCATGACATGGTGCTGTTCCATCCAGTCCATATCGATAAGTACATCGTACGATCCTAAGGGCAGGATGTTCAGGTTTACTTTCGTAGGAAAACCATCCAGGTTTACCTCACATTCTTTAACAATTTCTGAAACTTTTCGTTTCGTACGTGTGGCTAACTGAACCAGCCAAGGTTTATCATGTTTTACTTTTCCTAGTTTTCGTATATCAACAATTTTAGGTGAAACATAGCTCCTGAAAGCATCGGGATTGATAAGTATTGAAATAAAAGTGTTCAATATATTACCTTCTATCTCAATCATTGTAGCTTGATGGTCTTCCTGTTAGCCATCAAATGCTGCATAGATTTGCGGTGTTCCAGCTATGTCCTCAACAGTTGGTTCTTCTTGTCAGCTCTACAATACCCCACTGGTCTTGTTTTTACAATCTCGGCATAATGAGGCCCACTGCATTTCCATCACTTGATCTATAGCAGGGTAGCATTGGATCCACTTGATACTAGTTTGTTAACATTAGAAGTTGGTAGGTACAGCTTTGTACCACATTTATTAAATTTCTTGTTCACTTGAAAGTTGTTATTCTGCTTTCTATATGGCTGCAGGTTAAACCCATGTTTGCGGTTATCAGAGAAGTTCTTAGACTTGTCTCATTTTTTGTTCATGTTTTCTTACCTCACCTGTCCATGCTCATAACAGAGCCTAGCCTTGTGCAGCATGGTATCCAAATTCTTAGGCACGTTGAATTCAATCCTGTCACAAAAAACTAGGAGGAAGATATCCTAGGAACTACATGATATTTACCTTTTCTTCTTTGATGTATGGTACATAATGCAATCGATATATAAATTTGTTAATAAACATGTCCATAGTCATGGATCTCATGCGTAGTTTATGAAACTCTTTCACTTTTCGGTCAAATAACCTTTGTGACATATATTTCTCTTGGAAAAATTTTCACAACGTATCCCAGCATAGTTCTCGCAGCTCATCTTTCTTGGTGTGTTTTAAATCCCTCCACCATCTTGTGGCCTTACAATTTAAGTTATATATGGCAAGTCGATCCTTAATCTCACTTGAATAGCTATGAACTTGGAAATACTTACTCATTCCTAGCAACAACTCTTCATCCTTTTCCCTAGTGTTTACTTCACCTTCATAGATCAATATCTTATTTTTCGAAACTCCCCTTGAAGACTATCATTCCTCTTTTTCTCCTTCTCTTGGGCTGCTGGCCCATTGATGTTACGATTCTATTTTGGAACTATTTGTGGACTGAGTAGGTTTACCCTGCGGGTTTCCTCCCATCATATTTCTTAGTAATGCTTCGTTTATATCTTGTTCATCTTTTCTTTTGTTCAGACTGTATTCTTTGAGACTTCGCAATTCTACTTGGAGACTTTGTATAGTCTTCAAAATATCAGAATTCAGCTCAATCGCCAATTTTCCTTTTGGGGTGGGGGTGTTCATTCTTCCTTGTTGGCTGTTATCTTCCTCAATGTTCGAAAACTGAACTATTCAGTAAAAAATTCCTGGAATTTCAAAAAAAATTAATAACAAGAAAAATTTATGTTTGAAACCAAGATTTATTATTATACTTTATTTTCTTTGCGGTGATTTCTTGCTGCACCGATAGGTCTCTTAGTATTGAAACTGGGCTCTCCTACTACTTGTAGTGTCCCCAAAAATAAAATAAAAAAATTATAGGCTAGTAAAAACTACCTAGATAGAACATTATTCACTTATGGAATTATATTGTACACTTCATGTACCACTATTTACTCGTAATTTTTTCTCATGTTATATTATTTACCTTTAGTCATTATTATTCATGTACTTTACTTATGATGTCATACTATTGTTTATTGCTTGGTATTATGTTTATACATCTGTCGCGTATGTGTCGTTACTAGATTTTAAATGCTTCATCCTTTTTGCATAGTCGTACTTGTTATCTATAAAGTTATAACTTAAATTTTTTTGTAGAAACAAAGTGGGCAAAGTGGTAGGACTCATTCTCCCATGATGATTTGAGAGGTAAAGGTGTTTACTTGTTCACAGGCTTACTTAGTTCTCTGAACTAAGGCACCTATTTTACTTCACCTACAGTTCATAATTTTCGATGGAGTCTTCTTTAAAGTGTACTTGAATTCTTGATCCTGAAGAATCCTACTGCTGGTTGACTTTGGTACCTTGCCAAATCAGAGTTATAACCAGGTAAAATACTATTCTCGTCAACTTAGCTATCACCACTAAGTTTTTTGTACAATGCTTATGCTTCAATATGGTTATATATCTTGTCATTTATATCTTATTATATTTTACATTCTACATTTATTTGATTAAAAACTTATTAACATCTTTTAAGTTTCATATGTGCAGGTTATTGTTCATGGCTTTAAATACCAGGCCTTTAATTTTATGAGGGTTAAATGTTAACATGGCATATTACATATTCCATGTTCACTAAGCATTAAGCTTAGGAAAATTTGCATTGTAATTAAGTTAGGGCTTTAAGCCTTTGGTTTATGTGATCTATATGTTGTAATCCTTGTGGCTTAAAATTTGGACCAGTGCATACCATACTTGGACTTTACACAAATCTCCCATTGCAATGTATTAAACCTTGCAATATTTCCTTATGAAATATTTGGGGTGGAGACATATTATAAGGTTGAAACATGTGGTAAATGGTTTTAAACCTTGCATGGCAATGGAGACCAATACAAATTCAACGTTAACAAACTATGGCATAGTGGGTTTTAGCTTTGGTGGTGGTAACCAACTGGAGCCATTAATGCACCTTGGTTTTCGTCACAGCCCTCGCTTAGTCTTGGCTCACGATTGTTTGGTCATTTTGTTTGCCATTTAGGTTTTTTCTTGGCTCTGTGCAGGGTATAATGGAGGCAACCTCCAAAATGGGAAGGTAATCTTTGCTTGGGGTTTTCTTGGCTGCTATTTTGTTTTGTTTGAAACTTCTATCGTTTCCATGCTTCTGAATCATGGTTTCGTTGTTTGGTTGCAGCTACCGAGGGATGATGAGGAGCGTACCTCCAACTCTGTCGAGTTTTTTTACTGTGAGTGAAATGCAAACTTTAAGCCTTCCCAACAAGCTTGCACTTGTTGTCTCTCAACCTGTCTGCATGGTGTTTTGTCATTTGATGTTGAGTTTCTCTATGGGGTTTGAAATCTCCTTCAGGATTTGTATTGCATAGACTTGGGTTTTAAATTAATGGCGTGGGTTTTTCCTGTGGAGAAAACTCACGTTTCTCATAGGCTCTGTGTATGTAAGTTTTGGGTTATGTAAATCATAAATAGCTTTCAGATTTTGAGCCATGGGATGTACAATTGCTTGAAATGGTGCCATATCCCATTGCCACGCCTGTGTGGACTTCATTTTGGATTTTAAAGGTAACTGTGTGGGAGGACTGTGATTGGCATTACTGTTCATAATGAAAATACCCAACATTTTATGAGATGGCCATGGTTATTTTTCTTACTGTGTGTGTATGGAATTTAATTGCCACACTAAAGGTTTATTATGATGGTTTATACATAGGCATACACCTTTGTTTATGGTCTGTGTGTTGGGTATTCATAATTGATTGTAATGGTTGATAGTGTGCGGTAAGTCCATGTCATAAATAGATTGAACCTTTCCCTTCATGGCTGCGATAGCTTCATTGTGTTTTATTACTGTTTACATTTCGTTTCATACGTTGTGGAGTGAAATAGTTAATAGAGTTGGTCGTTATTATAATTAGATTATGTATCTTTAGTTGGTTTCTCCGTGGCTTGGGTGAATGCTACACAGCTTCATATGGTTGTTTATTGTTATGATTTCATGGCTTAGTATATATTGTATATTATAAAAATGCCAGGGGTGCAAGCCCACGATGGCCTTCGTCGCTGTTGGTTAGACATTTAAATGGACTCTGTGCAATATTTGTATTGGTCGAGGCTGTGCTTACAACATTGGGTAGAACCCAAGGTTTTACGACCTTGCTATAGCATAATGGTTTGTTATTGTTTATTTAACAACATTGATGTTATTTTATGTATCACGCATACTTCAATGTATAGCGTGGCCCTCATAAATAAAAGCCATGGGTTTTTTCCTGCTCGTGGATAGCTGTAATAAGTTGTATTTTGATTTATGCCCACAGGGTTGGGCTTGTATGCTTACAGGATTCGATTCCTGTCCCCATTGTAATACTTGGGTTTGTAATTTGATTTCAACATGGTTTAATACATGATACGATTTCCTATGTATGATGTATTGTTTACTTTTTATGTGGAATGTTTGATGAGTTATGTAAATTTGTTTAATGTTTATGAACTTTACAAGATGGTTGTTTATAGTGACCTATGACATGGGTTTGTGAACCCACAGGGTCATATCATGACCTCTGTTTAAAATGGCAGAATTATTTAATTATTTTACTTGGTTAAGTTATATGTAAATGTAATGTTATTTACTTTAATTTCTAGGAAAGTAGATTTAGATGCAAAAAGAGATGTGAACCTTTGGACCAAAAGGACAGTCATGACATTCTTGTTCATTTAATTATGATGTTGTTATTAAATGAAATGATTTGTCATTTAGTTTGTTTTCAATATAGCAGACCTTGAAAGGTCTTAAATGGATTACTTATCTTGGATTTAAATGTACAATGGTTTATAGAGATCTTTCATATTAGTTTATGTATTATGTCCTTATATGTTTATATATATACAATAGTTTTGTTATAGATAGTACCTTAGGTCATCTAGTTTGTATATCTATTTATTTAAATCTTGTTTTAAGATTAATCTATTTTACTCTAAACATGTCTCTACTGACAAATGGAATATGCCAGTAGAGTAAACAAGGTACGCAATACAACTATATGGTAATCTAAAACAATACCTAGTTTTCCTTAAACCTAGTTTAATAAATGAAGACAAATACAGAAACTAACTTAATTGCACAAACATAGGTGAATAGAGCATGAGGAATCGTTTTCATCCTAGGGTTACAATTTAAGAAATGTAAACCCTAGAAGATATAGACAGAACAATCATTTATAGGGTTAGAAATATATAATGAACCTTTACATAAAGCAACCATCATTTATGCTAGGAATGAGCTTGACATACTAAGAACTCATACCTATCATTTTATGAAGCTCCTTTAATAGCTGAACCTAAACACTTTAAATAACCAACATTAACTAATTAAGACAGATCTCACCTCTTGTTTTGATGAACAAATCACTTGGGAACTACCACGTTCCACCCAACCATGACCCAGAACCGTTCCTGGTTTTAATCTGGATCCTCCCGAGCTAGACTACAACATGCAAGCAGCTTAGAACTTGTAAGGTAGGGTTTGCTATCTAGTGTATCAAATATGGATCAGTTCTCCTTTTTCCTTCCAGAAAATGTTCTCCAAGAATTACTTGAGAGAAAATAGGTAGAAAATGACTCCTCTAATGATAGATCAAAACCCCAAGCCTTTCCTTGTCTTGAGTCTTTATAGATGGATTTTTAATTCAAAGGGAGGGAAAGTTAAATCAATAAACCTTGGTTTCTTTATTTAAGCCTTTTCAATTACTTTGGGTAATTATTAATATTTTAACTTAGGAACTTTCTTCTAGTTCCTAGTTAAAATTTTAGGTTTTGGACTATTTATTATCTTTAAATAATAAAAAATAATTTATGAACCTTCTTCTTCTTCTTTAATTTATGTATATTATTAATACATTTAATTATTTATACATACCATGTAGAAAGTACATAATAATATAACATTTTCTTAACATTGCTTTTGGGCATCATATACCATGATCCCTGGATTTAATGACACTTCCTCATTAAGGTCAAGTAGGTAGCAGGTTTAGGTCTACTAGGATAGGAAACTCTAAATATCATTTCATGTTGTATTTTGCTCGTATAACGTGGCATCTCTTCAGTAATTTGATGAGAATAAAAAAATTCGAAATTTCATTTAATCGCTTATAAATAAGTATGATGAGATCAATATTTTTCTTAAGTCATTTTCACTTGAAATTTTATTAAATTATTTTTAGTAAACCTTAGTGCTTACCAGAGCCCATACTCAACGCTTTACAAGGGAGTTATAATTCAGTGCAATTCCAGAGCTCCTCACTCAACACAAATTCTAGGATGTACTTGTATAATACACCCATGGATACAATGGCCAAGGATCCGATGCTCTAAATATTATTCTCAACATCAACATGGATTGCTCCAAGGCTTATTCCCAACACATCCAATTATATTTTCATGTGTTCCAGAGCTTCTTTCTCAACACAAAGGTAAGTGCTCATGTGGGCTAGAGCTTCTCGCTCAGCACAAATCATCAATCACTCAAGTGTTCTAGAGCTTCCCGCTCAACAAAAAAATCAATCACTCAAGTGTTCCAGAGCTTCCCGCTCAACAGAAAACATCAATCACTCAATTGTTCCAGAGCTTCCTACTCAACACAAAACATAAATCACTCCAGTGTTCCAGATATTCCCGCTCAACACAAAACATCCATCACTCCAGTGTTCCTGAGCTTCCCGCTCAACACAAACCATCTCAGAAATCATGTGCTTCAGGGTCCACGCCCAACACAAACAAGCATATATATATGTATATCATCATTAATTGGTTTATGCCGAATATATAAAACAATCATCATGTTCACATGCCGTGGGGTCTTCGACCCAATATAAAGATAAAACATCAAGATAATCAACATAATCAATAGACACATGCCTATAAGTGTTAGGTACAAAATTTGGGATATTACACCATAATAACAGTGCATATAAATATCATCAATAATTCAAAGACATAAATTAAGCCATAGAACACATGATATACTTTGGGAAAAACCTCTACTAATTCAAAGGATAAAAAACCCAACAAATGATCTTAGAGTATGATTGATAAGTATAAGAGAATTATTACAACACAATAGAACATTGCTTTCACTGAGAGCACCCGAGAGTGGAGATCAAATGGAACAATGTATCTAACTTTCCAAGTGCGTAACACTTTAAGAAGAAGTCAAATTATGTTTTACAACAAAAATAGAATGGTTGCATGTAGCAGAAACTTGTTAACACTTAGAACATTGATCCATTTTTAATCATGCAACCCCGTGATCTCGTGCCAAGATGGCACTCCATATTTATCTTCCACAAGAAGATACGTGCCTTCCGTTAATTAACTAACTCTAACTAAGTTGTTAACTAAGCTGAACTGAATGGAACTACATGCAACTAAATGGAACTGGGTGTAACTGCATATGACTGAGTGTAACTGAACTGAACTGAATGTAACTGAACTAAAATGAATGTGACTAAATAGAACTGAATGTAACTGAATAGAACTGAATGTAACTAAACAATAACCGAATGTAACCGAATTGAATTTAATTGAACTGAATTGAACATAACTGAATAGTAACTGAATGTAAATGAACATAATTGAATGTAACTAAACATAACTCAATGAAACTGAACATAACTGAATTTTGCTGATCAAAATTGAATGTAACTGAATATTAACTAGTGCTTCACCATTAGTGTTTATTTCCAACAATCAATTTGAGTTAAATACTTGGTTACAACATATGCAATTTGAATTCTCTCTCTTTCTCTGTGCTTATATTAACTATCTCTGCATGTTCCATATGTGTTTTCATTAAATAATCATCTTTATCAAATCATACTCATAAGATCATTTCCAAACCTATGATCATATATACTGCCCCATGCCATCTAGTCATACGCTATAGTAAATCACTCTAGGGGTAGCTAATCCCTAAAGGAGACTTCTAGCACCTGTTGACCATGACTAGCCATACACCACATAGTATATCTACTTTACATAGTAAACCACACCACCTCACAACATGCAGATATTTGTAGAACTTGATATTACTCACAATTCTATTGTCTTGATATTAATCACAAGACTCATCTTGATATTACCCACAATATTTACTACATCACCACCTCAATCATATGAGGATACTTGTAGGACTACCCAAGTCTACTGCATCATCACCTCAATGATATGATGACTGCATCACCAGCTCAATCATATGAGGATACTTGTAGGACTACACAAGTCTACTGCATCATCACCTCAATGATATGATGAATGTGTCACCACCTCAATGATATGAGGAATGCGTCACCACCTCAATCATATGAGGATACTTGTAGGACTACACAAGTATACTTCATCACCACCTCAATCATATGAGGACTGCATCACCACCTCAATCATATGAGGACTGCATCACCACCTCAATCATATCAGGATACTTGTAGGACTACACAATTCTACTACATCACCGCCTCAATCATATGAGGAGATTTGTAGGACTACACAAGTCTACTATCTTGCTATTACTTACAATATTGGAGAATGACTCCTAATGTTGTAATCTCGACACTCCCTCTCAGCGAGGGAGACATTCTTTGCCATACCAAGCTTATCTCAGAAGTGTTTAAACTCCGTCACAAATAGAGGATTGTCACAAATTTGTAGTATTCTCATCAGTACCTATGTACCGGAACTCAGGACCATGACTTCAATGAAGTAAAACTTCATCTCGAATGTTTTTTATCATAAAACACATAAAGGGTTTTCGAGAAATATTGACTATTAACACCTAATGACAATAGGATAAATTATTTCACCTTGGTAGGTAGCTTCCCAAGATACACTACTCCTTGGTATGTGGTACTATCTGCAAAACACATTTTTCTTCTGTAGTACTCTCAAACACATGCCTTGCTTCTGTAGTACTAGCCTCAAATTACATCTCTTATCTCAGGATAAAACAATAGTTGGATATCACAATCAAATAATAGGTCTTCCATGTATCAAATACAATAATTATCCTATTCTAATGTACCTCAAAGGTACTCAACCATATTCTTAGTAGTAAGCATAAAATACATCAGCTCTGCTCAAAGACCAACCAACTACTTACGCAAAGTAGCATCATTTGGATCCAATCCATAATAACGTTTCTCTTAACTAGAAACCATGGATTTTTAAATCCATCACATACAACATTATACAACAAATGTGTAATAACATACATAAAGAAATAATTATCTTTTCTTTCACTCTTAAACATTTGCTGAATTCTTGAATCCTTTGTTTTGTGGATAAGTTCTTTGTGAGCTTGCCATTCTCTGTGATGTTCTCCAAGTCATGATCACTTTCTCAGTGATCCTTCTCTTTATATTTGCAACACCCCAACTACCTCTTTGAGAGTTTTTAACTGTTCTCTAACAGTCCAGACTATAAATAGTCTTTGATACATTTGACCATGTCTCTTCTCATGTGGATTCTCTCCATATGTTATCACAACCCTTGGCTGCCTAAGTCATGTACAATGACTAACTAGTTGGGACTTTATCTGCTTCTGCCTATGAAGTCACATCAATACTCTCTCTTCAACTAGATGAGTTCTTATGTACTATACTAAGCTTTTCCTAGACATAAACTTAATAAGAATGATGGCAATGTTTCACATCTGTGGATATGTACCATGTATCAAATATAAATGACTAGAACCCTTAAAAGCTTTACTGATTTTCAACATGCTCTATCTAGAGCAACATGTGTGATCTTCCTTGATCACTATATTAGTCATATTTCATATATATTTAAAACTCTCGTTTATTGATCAAGACATATATGAGTCCACATACACTTGTACCAAGTAGGTACCACAACACATTTTTTGTACATGTCTATGTGCAAATTGAAAAGAACATAAGAGATCATGGGACCTGTGACTAACCAAATACATCTCAACTGACTTGAGATCCTCCAAAAAATAGAATTATAAAATTTCATATTTACCTTCAAATGTGTGGCCATGGATTTGTAGTTCATCATCATGAAACTCTACAGGCTCTTTAACTGCACATTTTCCTTAATTAGGGAAAATACTTATTTGGTGACTTCCACACCACTAATCATAAGAATCCTAACGAGATTCTTGAATAAAATTATTAGCTTCCTTCTGAATATGAGAATCATACATATCTCCTTTTTTACAGGAGGTACATCAACCAATTACACCGGTTCTTCAGGAGCTAGTGAGACTAGAATTTTCCTCTTACCATGTAAATGTGAGAATCATAATATGGGTCCTCCATCATGGACACTTATGCTCATCTATATATGAAGCTTTTATTTGACACATGAATCTAAATAAGATAGAATACCTTAAGGAGTCTTCACATCTATCATAATATAATTAATCCATCAATTTGGTCTATTTCCCAAGAGACATAGGAACATTAGAGGAAATTTGGGGTCTAAAATGGGCCTCCTAAGGAAAATAATAAAATAATAGCTAAAATAATAAAATAATAGTGAAAATAATAAAATAATAGTTATTAATTCTCGAGGAAGAATGAAAAAAACTACTTTTTTCTGTTCATATTTTAGACATATCTCCCTATGTTTTTACTCAAATTATGAGCAGGAGAGTTTGTTGGATGCATAATTTAATTCTGCATCCAACGAGTACCCACACTGCATACTTTTCATGGACCTTGCTACCCCAAAAAAAGGAAATACTTGAAAAAATGTGATGATGACATCATCATCATGTTTTTTCAGGTATTTCTTGTTTTTGGGGTAGCAGGGTCCGTCAAAAGTATGTAGTGTGGGTACTCGTTGGATGCAGAATTAAATTATGCATCCAATGAGCTCTCCCACTTGAAATTTTAGTAAAAACATAGGGAGATATGTCAAAAATACGAAAAAAAATAGTTTTCTTTTATGACAAATATGTCAATTCAACCATTATGGTTGACTCATTTTATTGAAATTCTATTGGTTCTTGAACTCCAACTCACAAAATTTATTGTTGGAATGTTTTCTCATAAGGCCCATTTTAGAGCCCAATATTTCCTCTAATGCCTCTCGAATTGTTCTCTTTCAAGATTATCCATCGGAATGACTCCATATTCATGTCCTTCTTTACTTGTATGTAAGGGCATCTTAATTTTCTGATCCGGATTTATGCTTCAACGAAATGAAAGAACATATACAGAATCGTAATCACAGACATTTTGCAAATATAATAGAGATACAGTAAACACATATTCTATTAAATGGCGTACATAGAACAGACTGTAATACAATTGCTAGAATGGTGGTAGCTATCTATGAGAAGAGATGTGGCTGCTACGCTCATCCATTCCAAGATGAATACAAAATGAGGCAAAAGGGTCCATTTTATAATAAGAGTGAGGTGAGAACCCCAAAAGTCCAAAACGTAACTCTAGAAGATGAACCATCATAAAATTTGTGGCCCCATGGTGGTAAGTTGAACAGTCAACTTCTTGGGGTCATAACTTTTGCATACGATCTCCGATTTGGGCGTTTGATAGCTCGTTGGAAAGTTTTGGATAAGATTTAAAACTTTTGGTCAGACAAATGGATGTATTTAGCAACTATTTGGCTCTGAATCTCTAAAAAACGTCGTTTAGGCCCTCAAAATGGCCACGAAAGTTTAGGATCCGAAAAACTGTAGAAAAATAACTAGGAAACTGCCATAATGGACAATTGTTTTGAGCCAGTGGAAGAGGTGGGTGGCCACCGATATCCATATGGATCAATCCTCCCTCCTTAGGAAGAAATGTTCTCCATTGTGTCGAATCTTGAATCATCTCTCGAACTATGTGTTGGGTTGATCTCCTCTTGGTGCGACATTTGCTAAAGTGAAGACGCTTCCTTTCTTTGACTTCCCGAGAAGGCTGTAATTGTTGTATGCATGATTTGCTTATAGAGGAGCACCTTGAATGCATGGCCTTGCATTGTAGAGGTACTCAGATAGATGAGAAAATAATGACTCTGTCTTCTTCTTGTGTTTGATGAGCAGAGACACCCTATGCAAAGGGTGTGGATGTCTCTGTGATCTTATGTTCTCCTTTAGACACAATTGTGAAGAGGAATACTTTTTTGATGTGGCAGCTTATCTTCCTACCTTGCGAGACTTTGTTAGGTACAATGGTCTCTAGTATTCGATAGAGTTTTCCTCCCAAAGTAACAATGACACTGCGAGGTCATGACTCATATACATCATGGCGCTTCCACATATATGGTTGTCCTAAAATAACATCACAGACTTCAAGTGGGGCCACATCACACAGTACCTCATCTTTGAAAGGATTGATGCCATATGGTAGGAGGCATTGTTGAGTAATGTGGATACCTCGTCCTTGGCTTAGCCAACTGATGCTGTAAGGTTGCAGAAGTGGTGTTGTCAGAATCTCCAATCTCTTGAAAACTTCTGCTGAGATGAGGCTCTTTTGGCTACCGTTGTCAACAACGAAATGTAGAGGCATCCCCTTCACCCACATCTGTGAGTGGAATAGGCGCTCCTCTTCCTCCGACTCTTCAGGATCCTTAAGTTGAATCTGTGTGGTAGCAACAATGGTAGTGGTGTCTGCATCAATGATCTCCCTCCCATTGTATGCGGCTGTGGCATTGGGTTCAGAATCAGAATCAGGATTTGATTCTAAAGATTTGATCTCGGCCACTAATGACTACTTTGAGTGACATTCATTAGTGTTGTGCTAAGGGATTTTATGAAATGCTCACCACTTACCAGTGTCCTTCTTTTTCTTTCAATCTCCCTTCTTTGCTTGTGGTGGGGACTGGTTGTCATTTTCTTTTGCTGTGTTCTGTGGGCCAGGGTTTCTCTTTCCTTGCTTCTATGCTGGAATTGCGGGTCCAGAGTCTCGCTTGTTCTTTTGTCGAAATTTATCCTCAATTTTGATAGCATACCGATAGGTGGATCCAAGTGAAGAGATGTTGAGGAAGTCCATCTCAGTTCGGATGTACCAATGTAGACCACTTTGATATTTCAGAATCAAGTGTCACTTGGAGTCTTTGATACTCAGCTTTGTATGCATGGTATGAAAGTTATTGGTGTACTATAACACCGTCTCATCCCTTTCTTCACACATAATGGTCCATTTTGTGTACTGGTCATCATAGTTTCCCACAGGGTAATACTGTTCAATGATGGCATCTATGAAAGAGGCCCAAGTGGGATTTGTTTCAAACATTCGAGACTCGTTTGATGAGTTGTGCTCACAATAAGTAGCCCACCAGTTTTGGACATGGGGGACTGCCTTAAGGAGTGCAAAGGTTATCTTTTCTCTGTTGAAAAAATTGTGGACAGAGAAATACCCTTCTAGAAAATTCAACCAATTATTTAGGGCATCTGCATTGATTTTTCCTTCAAATAAAGCAATATCAAAGTTAACTTGTACCTTGAAGGGATTTCCATCCTCGAACCAGCTGCTTGTGGAAGATTCACTTATCGTTGCTAGCATTCACAGAAGGATTTGGGTGAAACTATCCATCATCTCGTTCCTCTGTCGCTTGAGGGATTCCTTGAGCAGTGAATTGATATGATCTCCTGCTCTGTCGTCTCTCTTTTCTTCCGCCATGGGAGGTCGTTTGGGATGGTGAGAATGATCAAGTGAAACTAGTTCGAGACCAAACTCTCTATACTTGGACCTCGTCGGGGACATGCGCCGAGAAACAATCAAAGAGCATATTTCTCTAATACCACTGATCCAGATTTATGTGTGAACGAAATGAAAGAACATATACAGAATCATAATCATAGACATTTTGCAAATATAACAGAGATACAGTAAACACATATTCTTATAAATGGCAGAAATATGACAGACTGTAATACAATTTCTAGAATGGTGGTAGCTATCTCTGAGAAGAGATGTGGCTACTACGCTCATTCGTTCCAAGCTAAATACAAAATGAGGCGAAAGGGGCCTATTTATAATAAGAATGAGGTGAGAACCCCAAAAGTCCAAAACTTAACCCTAGAAGATGAATCGTCATAAAGTTTGCGGCCCCATGGTGGTAAGTTGAACAGTCAACTTCCCGGGATCATAACTTTTGCATACGATCTCCGATTTGGGCGTTCGATAGCTCGTTGGAAAGGCCTGTCTAAGATTTAAAAATTTTGGTGATTTTAATAAATGTCAATGGAAACCATTTGGCCCCTAATTTCCAAAAAACATTGTTTAGGGCCTCAAAACAGCCCCGGAAGTTTAGGACCCGAAAAACTGTAGAAAAATAACTAGAAAACTGCCACAATGGACAATTGTTTTGAGCCAGCAGAATAGCTGGGTGGCCACCAATATCCATCTAGATAAATCCTCCCTCCTTATGAAGCAATGGTATCCATTGCATCAAATCCCATATAATCTCTCGAACTGTTTGTTGGATTGATCTTCTCTTGGTGCGACATTTGCTGAAGTGAAGAGGCTTCCTTTCTTTGACATCCCGAGAAGGCTATAATTGTTGTATGGATGATTTGCTTCTGGAGGATCACCTTGAATGCATGGAGTTGTATTTTAGAGGTACTCGAATAGATGAGGAAACAATGGTTCTATGTTCTTCTTGTGTCTGATGAGTAGAGACACCCTGTGCAGAGGGTGTGGAGGTCTCTGTGATCTTATGTTCTCCTTCAGACGCAATTGTGAAGAGGAATAATTTTCTGATGTGGGAGCTTATCTTCCTACCTTGCAAGACTTTTTTAGGTGCAATGGTCTATAGTATTCGATATAGTTTTCCTCCCAAAGTAACAATGACATTGTGAGGCCATGACTCATATACAGCATGGCGCTTCCACATATATGGTTGTCCTAAAAGAACATCACAGAATTCAAGTGGGGCCACATCACACAGTACCTCATCTTTGAAAGGCTTGATGCCATCTGGTAGGAGGCATTGTTGAGTAATGTGGATACCTCGTCCTTGGCTTATCCAACGGATGCTGTAAGGTTGCGGGTGTGGTGTTGTCGGAAGCTCCAATCTCTTGACGATTTCTGCTGAGATCAAGTTCTTTTGGCTACCGTTTTTAACAACAAAATGTAGAGGCATCTACTTCACCCACATCTGTGAGTGAAATCAACACTCCTCTGCCTCTGACTCTTTAGGATCCTCAATTTGAATTTGTGTGGTAGTAATAGTGGCAGTGGGGTCTACATCAATGATATCCTTCCCATTGTATGTGGCTATGGAATTGGGTTAAGAATTAGAATCAGGATCTAATTCTGAAGATTTGGCCTCGGCCACTAATGACTGCTTTGAGTGACATTCATCAGTGTTGTGCCAAGGGATTTTATGAAATTTCCACCACTTACCAATGTCATTCTTTGTCTTTCAATCTCCCTTCTTTGCTTGTGGCAGGGAATGGTTTTCATTTTCTTTTGTTGTGTTCTCTCAGCCAGGGTTTCCCTTTCTTTGCTTCTATGGTGGATTCGCAGGTCCAGAGTCTCACTTGTTCTTTTGTCGAAATTTCTCCTCGATTTTGATAGCATACCGATAGGTGGATCCAAGTAAAGAGATGTCGAGGAAGTCCATCTTAGTTCGGATGTACCGATGTATATCACTGCGATATTTCAGAATCAAGTGCCACTCGGAGTCTTTGATACTCAGCTTTGTACGCAGGGTATGAAAGTTATTGGTGTACTCCATCACCATCTTGTCCCTTTCTTGACGTAGAATGGTCCATTCTGTGTACTGGTGATCATAGTTTCCCACAGGGTAATATTGTTCCCTAATGGCATCTATGAAAGAGGCCCAAGTGGGATTTGTTTCAAACATTCCAGACTCATCTGATGAGTTTTGCTCACAATAAGTACCCCACTAATTTTGGACATGGGGGACTGCCTTAAGGAGCGCAAAGGTGATCTTTTCTCTGTCTGAAAAATTGTGGACAGAGAAATACCCTTCTAGAAAATTCAACCAATTATCTGGGGCATCTGCATCGATTTTTCCTTCAAATAAAGGAATATCAAACTTAACTTGTACCTTGAAGGGATTTGCATTCCCAAACCAGTTGCTTGCGGAAGATTCACTTACCATTGCCGACATTCACAGAAGGATTTGGGTGAAATTATCCATCATCTCGTTCCCCTGTCGCTGGAGGGGTTCCTTGAGAAACAACTTGATAGGATCTCCTACTCCATCATCTCTCTTTTCTTCCGCCATGGGAGGTCGTTTGGGACGTCGAGAATGATCAAGTGAAACTAGTTCAAGACCAAACTCTCTATACTCGGACCTCGTCGAGGACATGCGCCGAGAAACAATCAAAGAGCAGATTTCTCTGATACCATTGATCTAAATTTATGTGTGAATGAAATGAAAGAACATATACAGAATCGTAATCACAGAAATTTTGCAAATATAACAGAGATACAGTAAACACATATTCTATTAAATGGCAAAAATAGAACAGACTGTAATACAATTGCTAGAAGGGTGGTAGCTATCTTTGAGAAGAGATGTGGCTGTTAATCTCATCCGTTCAAAGAAAAATAAAAAATGAGGCCAAAGGGGCCTATTTATAATAAGAATGAGGTGAAAACCCCAAAATTCGAAAACGTAACCCTAGAAGATGAACCATCATAAAGTTTGTGGCCCCATGGTCGTAAGTTGAACAGTCAACTTCGTGGAGTCATAACTTTTGCATACGATCTTTGATTTGGGCGTTCAATAGCTCGTTGGAAAGGTCTGTCTAAGATTTACAAATTTTGGTTTGCCAAATGCATGCTGATTTTAAGAATTTGGCGCCGAATCTCCAAAAAAACATTGTTTAGGTCCTCAAAACGGCCCCAGAAGTTTAGGACCTGAAAAATTGTAGAAAAATAACCAGGAAACTACCACAATGGACAATTGTTTTGAGCCAGTAGAATAGGTGGGTGGCCACTGATATCCATCTGGGTCAATCCTCCCTCCTTAGGAAGCAATGGTCTCCATTGCATCGAATCCCGTATCATCTCTCCAACTGTGTGTTCGGTTGTTCTCCTCTTGGTGCGACATTTGCTAAAGTGAAGAGGCTTCGTTTCTTTGACATCTCAGGAAGCTTGTAATTGTTGTATGGATGATTTACTTCTAGAGGAGCACCTCGAATGTGTGGTCTTGCATTGTAGAGGTACTCAGATAGATGAGGAAACAATGGCTCTGTCTTCTTCTTGTGTTTGATGAACAGAGACACCCTGTGTAGAGTGTGTGGAGGTCTCTGTGATCTTATGTTCTCCTTCAGATGCAATTGTGAAGAGGAATAATTTTCTGATGTGGGAGCTTCTCTTCCTACCTTGCGAGACTTTGTTAGGTGCAACCGTCTCTGGTATTCAATAAAGTTTTCCTCCCAAAGTAACAATGACATTGCGATCCTGTGACTCATATACAGCATGGCGCTTCCACATATATGGTTTTCCTAAAAGAACATCACAAAATTCAAGTGGGGCCACATCACACAGTACCTCGTCTTTGAAAGGCTTGATGTCATATGGTAGGAGGCATTATTGAGTAATGTGGATACCTTGTCCTTGGATTAGCCAACTGATGCTGTAAGGTTGCAGGTGTGGTGTTCTCAGAAGCTCCAATCTCTTGACGACTTCTGCTGAGATCAAGTTCTTTTGGCTATTGTTGTCAACAACAAAATGTAGAGGCATCCCCTTCACCCAGATCTGCGAGTGGAATAGGTGCTCCTCTGCCTTTGACTCTTCAGGATCATCAAGTTGAATATGTGTGGTAGCAACAGTGGTAGTGGGGTCTGCATCAATGATATCCCTCCCATTGTATGCGGCGGTGGCATTGGGTTCAGAATCAGAATCAGGATCTAATTCTGAAGATTTGATCTCGGCCACTAATGACTGCTTTGAGCGACATTCATTAGTGTTGTGCCAAGGGCTTTGATGAAATTTGCACCACTTACCAGTATCCTTCTTTGTATTTCGATCTCCCTTATTTGCTTGTGGAGGGGACTGGTTGTCATTTTCTTTTGCTATGTTCTCTGGGCCAGGGTTTCCCTTGCCTTGCTTCTGCGGTGGATTCACAGGTCTAGAGTCTCGCTTGTTCTTTTGTCGAAATTTCTCCTCGATTTTGATAGCATACCGATAGGCGGATCCAAATGAAGATATGTCGAGGAAGTCCATCTCAGTTCGGATGTACTAATGTATACCACTGTGATATTTCATAATCATGTGCCACACTGAGTCTTTGATACTTAGCTTTGTATGCAGGGTATGAAAGTTATTGGTGTACTCCGACACCATCTGGTACTTTTCTTGACGCAGAATGGTTGATTTTGTGTACTTTTCATCATAGTTTCCCACAGGGTAATACTGTTCCCTGACGGCATCTATGAAAAAGGCCCAACTAGGATTTTTTTCAAACATTCCAGACTCATTTGATGCGTTTTTCCCACAATAAGTACCCCACCAATTTTGGACATGGGGGACTGCCTTAAGGAGCGCAAAGGTGATCTTTTCTCTCTCGAAAAAATTGTGGACAGAGAAATACCCTTCTAGAAACTTCAACCAATTATCTAGGGAATCTGCATCGATTTTTCCTTCAAATAAAGGAATATCAAATTTAACTTGTACCATGAAGGGAGTTGCATCCCGAACCGGCTTCTCATGGAAGATGCACTTGCCACAGTCCGCATTTGCAGAAGGATTTGGGTGAAACTATCCATCATCTCGTTCCTCTGTCACTTGAGGGCTTCCTCGAGTAGGGACGTGATAGGATCTCTAGCTACGTCGTCTCTCTTTTCTTCTGCCATGGGAGGTCGTTTGGGACGGTGAGAATGATCAAGTGAAACTAGTTCGAGACCAAACTCTCTATACTCGGACCTTGTTGGGGACATGCACCGAGAAAGAATCAAAGAGCAGATTGCTTTGATACCACTGATCTAGATTTATGTGTGAATGAAATGAAAGAACATTTATAGAATCGTAATCACAGACATTTTGCAAATATAATAGAGATACAGTAAACACATATTCTATTAAATGGGAGAAATAGAACAGACTGTAATACAATTGCTAGAATGGTGGTAGCTATATTTGAGAAGAGATGTTGCTGCTACGCTCATCTGTTCCAAGCTAAATACAAAATGAGGCCAAAGGGGCCTATTTATAATAATAATGAGGTGAGAACCCCAAAAGTCCAAAACCTAACCCTAGAAGATGAACCGCCATAAAGTTAGTGGCCCCATGGTGGTAAGTTGAACAGTCAACTTCCTGGGGTCATAACTTTTGCATACGATCTTCGATTTGGGTGTTCAATAGCTTGTTGGAAAGGTCTGTCTAAGATTTACAACTTTTGGTTGGCCAAATGCATGTTAATTGCAACCATTTGGCCCTGAATATCCAAAAAACGTCGTTTAGGGCCTCAAAACGGCCCAAGAAGTTTAGGACCCGAAAACTTGTAGAAAAATAATGAGGAAACTGCCATAATGGACAATTGTTTTAAGCCAGTGGAATAGGTGGGTGGCCACCGATCTCCATCTGGATCAATCCTCCCTCCTTAGGAAGAAATGGTCTCCATTGTGTCGAATTCCGTATCATCTCTCCAACTGTGTGTTGGGTTGATATCCTCTTGGTACGACATTTGCTAAAGTGAAGAGGCTTCCTTTCTTTGACATCCCGAGAAGGCTGTAATTATTGTGTGGATTATTTGCTTTTGGAGGAGCACCTTGAATGCATGGCCTTGCATTGTAGAGGTACTCAGATATATGACGAAACAATGGCTCTATATTCTTCTTGTGTCTGATGAACAGAGGCACCCTGTGCAGACGGTGTGGAGATCTCTCTGATTTTCTGCTCTTCTTCAGACGCAATTGTGAAGAGGAATAATTTTCTGATGTGGGACCTTATCTTCCTACCTTGTGAGACTTTCTTTTGTGCAATCGTCTCTGGTATTCGATAGAGTTTTCCTCCCAAAGTAACAATGACATTGCAAGGTTGTGACTCGTATACAGCATGGCGCTTCCACATATATGGTTGTCCTAAAAGAACATCACAAACTTCAAGTGGGGCCACATCACACAGTACCTCATCTTTGAAAGGCTTGATGCCATATGGTAGGAGGAATTATTGAGTAATGGGGATACCTCATCCTTGGATTAGCCAACTGATGCTGTAAGGTTGCGGGTATGGTGTTGTCAGAAGCTGAAATATCTTTACGACTTCTGCTGAGATCAAGTTCTTTTGGCTGTCATTGTCAACAACAAAATGTAGAGGCATCCCCTTCACCCACATCTGCGAGTGGAATAGGCACTCCTCTGCCTCTGACTCTTCAGTATCCTTAAGTTGAATATGTGTGGTAGCAATAGTGGCAGTGGGGTCTACATTAATGATCTCCTTCCCATTGTATGCAGCTGTGGCATTAGGTTCAGAATCAGAATCAGGATCTGATTCTGAAGATTTGATCTTGGCCACTAATGACTGCTTTGAGCAACATTCATTAGTGTTGTGCCAAGGGCTTTTATGAAATTCGCACCACTTATCGGTGTCCTTCTTTGTCTTTCGATCTCCCTTCTTTGCTTATGGTGGGGACTAGTTGTCGTTTTCTTTTACTGTGTTCTATGGACCAGGGTTTCCCTTGCCTTGCTTCTGCGGTGGATTCGCAGGTCCAGAGTTTTACTTGTTCTTTTGTTGAAATTTATCCTCGATTTTGATAGCATACCGATAGGCGGATCCAAGTGAAAAGATGTCAAGGAAGTCCATATCATTTCGGATGTACTAATGTATACCACTGTGATATCTCAGAATCAAGTGCCACTCAGAGTCTTTGATACTCAGCTTTGTATGCAGGGTATGAGAGTTATTGGTGTACTCTGACACCGTATAGCCCCTTTCTTGATGCAGAATGGTCCTCTTTGTGTACTGTTCATCATAGTTTCCCACATGGTAATACTGTTCCCTAACGGCATCTATGAAAGAGCCCCAAGTGGGATTTGTTTCAAACATTCCAGACTCATTTGATGAGTTTTTCTCATAATAAGTACCCCACGAATTTTGGACATGGGGGACTGCCTTAAGGAGCGCAAAGGTGATCTTTTCTCTGTCGAAAAAATTATGGACAGAGAAATACCCTTCTAGAACATTCAACCAATTATCTAGGGCATCTGCATCAATTTTTCCTTCAAATAAAGGAATATCAAAGTTAACTTGTACCTTGAAGGGATTTTCATCCCCGAACCGGCTACTCCTGGAAGACGCACTTGCCGCTGCCCGCATTCACAGAAGGACTTGGGTGAAACTATCCATCATCTCGTTCCTCTATCACTTGCGGGCTTGCTCGAGCACGGACATGATAGGATCTCCTGCTATGTCGTCTCTCTTTTCTTCCGCCATGGGAGGTCATTTGGGATGGTGAGAATGATCAAGTGAAACTAGTTCGAGAGCAAACTCTCTATACTCGGACCTCGTCGGGGACATGCACCAAGAAACAATCAAAGAGCAGATTGCTCTGATACCACTGATCCAGATTTATGCATGAATGAAATGAAAGAACATATACAGAATCGTAATCACAGACATTTTGCAAATATAACAGAGATACAGTAAACACATATTCTATTAAATGGCAGAAATAGAACAGGCTGTAATACAATTGCTAGAATGGTGGTAGCGATCTCTGAGAAGAGATGTGGCTGCTACGCTCATCCATTCCAAGCTAAATACAAAATGAGGCCAAAGGTTCATATTTATAATAACAATGAGGTGAGAACCCCAAAAGTCTAAAACATAACCCTAGAAGATGAACCGTCATAAAGTTTGCAGCCCCATGGTGGTAAGTTGAACAGTCAACTTCCCGGGATCATAACTTTTGCATACAATCTTCGATTTGGGCGTTTGATAGCTCGTTGGAAAGGTTTTTCTAAGATTCAAAAGTTTTGGTCAACCAAATGCATACAAATACCAAAAAATTGGCTCCAAATCTCCAAAAATCATCTCTTAGGGCCTCAAAATGGCCCCAAAAGTTTAGGACCCGAAAAACTGTAGAAAAGTAACTAGGAAACTACCACAATGGACAATTTTTTTGAGCCAGTGGAAGAGGTGGGTGGCCACTAATCTCCATCTAGATCAATCCTCCCTCCTTAGGAGTCAATGGTCTCCATTGCGTCGAATCCCATATCATCTCTCGAGCTATGTGTTGGGTTGATCTCGTCTTGGTGTGACATTTGCTGAAGTGAAAGGGCTTCCTTTCTTTGACATCCCGAGAAGGCTGTAATTGTTGTATGGATGATTTGCTTCTGGAGGAGCACCTTGAATGCGTGGCCTTGCATTGTAGAGGTACTTGGATAGATGAGGAACTAATGGCTCTGTCTTCTTCTTGTGTCTGATGAGAAGAGACACCCTGTGCAGAGGGTGTGGAGGTCTCTGTGATGTTATGCTCTCCTTCAGACGCAATTGTGAAGAGGAATAATTTTCTGAAGTGGGAGCTTATCTTCCTACCTTGCTGGACTTTGTTAGGTGCAATGGTATCTGGTATTCAATAGATTTTTCCTCCCAAAGTAACAATGAAACTACGAGGCCATGACTCATATACAGCATGGCGCTTCCACATATATGGTTGTCCTAAAAGAACATCATAGACTTCAAGTGGGGCCATATCACACAGTACCTCATCATTGAAAGGCTTGATTCCATATGGTAGGAGGCATTGTTGAGTAATGTGGATACCTTGTCCTTAGCTTAGCCAACTGATGTTGTAAGGTTGCGGGTGTGGTGTTGTCGAAAGCTCCAATCTCTTGAAGACTTCTAATGAGATCATGTTCTTTTGGCTGCCATTGTTAATAAGAAAATGTAGAGGCATCCCCTTTACCCACATCTATGAGTGTAATAGGTGCTCCTATGCCTCTGACTCTTTAGGATCCTCAAGTTGAATCTGTGTGGTAGCAACAGTGGCAATGGGGTCTGCAACAATGATCTCCCTCCCATTGTATGCGGCTGTAGCATTGGGTTCAGAATCAGAATTAGGATCTGATTCTAAAGATTTGATTTTGGCCACTAATGACTGCTTTGATTGAAATTCATCAGTGTTGTGCCAAGGGCTTTTACAAAATTCACACCAGTTACCAGTGTCCTTCTTTGTCTTTCGATCTCCCTTCTTTACTTGTGGAAAGGACTGGTTGTCATTTTCTTTTTCTGTGTTATGTGGGCCAGGGTTTCCCTTTCCTTGCTTTTGTGGTGGATTCACAGGTCCAGAGTCTTGCTTGTTCTGTTTTAAAAATTTCTCCTCGATTTTGACAGCATATTGATAGGCGGATCGAAGTGAAGAGATGTCGAGGAAGTCCATCTCAGTTAGGATGTACTGATGTAGACCACTGCGATATTTCAGAATCAAGTGCTACTTGCAGTCTTTGATACTCGGCTGTGTACACAGGGTATTAAAGTTATTGGTGTACTCCGACACCTTCTGGTCCCTTTCTTGACGCAGAATGGTCCATTTTGTGTAGTGTTCATCATAGTTTTCCACAAGGTAACACTGTTCCCTGATGGCATCTATGAAAGAGGCTCGAGTGAGATTTGTTTCAAACATTCCAGACTCATCTGATGAGTTTTGCTCACAATAAGTATCCCACCAATTTTGAACATGGGGGACTTCTTTAAGGAGCGCAAAGGTGATCTTTTCTCTATCGAAAAAATTGTGGATAGAGAAATACCCTTCTAAAACATTCAAACAATTATCTAGGGCATCTGCATCAATTTTTCCTTCAAATAAAGGAATATCAAAGTTAACTTGTACCTTGAAGGGAGTTGCATCCCCAAACTGGCTTCTCGTGGAAGATGCACTTGCCACTTCCCGCATTCACAAAAGTATTTGGGTGAAACTATCCATCATCTCATTCCTTTGTCACTCGAGGGATTCCTCGAGCAGCGACTTGATAGGATCTCCTGCTATGTCGTCTCTCTTTTCTTCCGCCATGGGAGGTCGTTTGGGACAGCGAGAATGATTAAGTGAAACTAGGTCAAGACCAAAATCTCTATACTCGGACCTCTTTGGGGACATGCGCTGAGAAATAATCAAAGAGCAGATTGCTTTGATACCACTAATCCAGATTTATGCATGAATGAAATGAAAGAACATATACAGAATTGTAATCACAGACATTTTGCAAATATAACATAGATACAGTAAACACATATTCTATTAAATGGCGGAAATAGAACAGACTGTAATACAATTGCTAGAATGGTGGTAGCTATCTCTAAGGAGAGATGTGGCTGCTTCTCTCATCCGTTCCAATATGAATACAAAATGAGGCCAAAGGGGCCTATTTATAATAAGAATGAGGTGAGAACCACAAAAGTCCAAAATGTAACCCTAGAAGATCAACTGTCATAAAGCTTGCGGCCCCATGGTGGTAAGTTGAACATTCAACTTCTAGGGGTCATACCTTTTGCATACGATCTCTAATTGGAGCGTTCGATAGCTTATTGGAAAGGTATGTCTAAGCTTTACAACCTTTGGTCTGCCAAATGCATGCCAATGATAACCATTTGGCCTCTAATCTCCAAAAAACGTCGTTTAGGGCCTCAAAACGGCCCCAGAATTTTAGGACCCGAAAAACTGTAGAAAAATAACTAGGAAACTGCCACAATGGACAATTGTTTTGAGCCAGTGCAATAGGTGGGTGGCCACCGATCTCCATATGGATCAATCCTCCCTCCTCAGGAAGCACTGGTCTCCATTGCGTCAAATCCGGTATCATCTCTCGAACTGTGTGTTGCGTTGATCTCCTCTTAGTGCGACAGTTGCTGAAGTGAAGAGGTTTCTTTTCTTTGACATCCCGAGAATGCTATAATTGTTGTATGGATGATTTGCTTATAGAGGAGCACCTTGAATGCATGTCCTTGCATTGTAGAGGTACTCAGATAGTTGAGGAAACAATGGCTCTGTCTTCTTCTTGTGTCTGATGAGCAGAGACACCCTGTGCAGAGGGTGTGGAGCTCTCTATGATCTTATGTTCTCCTTCAGACGCAATTGTGAAGAGGAATAATTTTCTGATGTGGGAGCTTATCTTCCTACCTTGCAAGGCTTTGTTAGGTGCAATGGTCTCTGGTGATCGATAGAGTTTTCCTCCCAAAACAACAATGACACTGCGAGGCGATGACTCATATACAACATGGTGCTTCCACATATATGGTTGTCCTAAAAGAACATCACAAAATTCAAGTGGGGCCACATCACACAGTACCTCATCTTTGAAAGGATTGATTCCATATGGTAGGAGGCATTGTTGAGTAATGCGGAGACCTAGTCCTTAGCTTAGCTAACCGATGCTGTAAGGTTGCGGGTGTGGTGTTGTTGGAAGCTCCAATCTCTTGACGACTTCTGCTAAGATCATGTTCTTTTGGCTGCCATTGTCAACAACAAAATGTAGAGGCATCCCCTTCACCCACATCTACAAGTGGAATAGGTGCTCCTCTGCCTCTGACTCTTTAGGATTCTCAAGTTGAATCTGTGTGGTAGCAACAGTGGCAGTGGGGTCTGCATCAATGATCTCCCTCCCATTGTATGCAGCTGTGGCATTGGGTTCAGAATCAGAATCAGGATCTGATTCTAAATATTTGATCTCGGCCACTAATGACTGCTTTGAGCTTAATTCATTAGTGTTCTGCCAAGGGCTTTTACGAAATTTGCACCAGTTACTAGTGTCCTTTGTCTTTCGATCTTCCTTCTTTTCTTGTGGCAGGGACTGGTTATTATTTTCTTTTGCTATGTTCTGTGGGCCATGGTTTCCCTTTCCTTGATTTTTACAGTGGATTCATAGGTCCAGAGTCTCACTTGTTCTTTTGTCGAAATTTCTCCTCGATTTTGACAGCATACTGATAGGTGGATCCAAGTGAAGAGATGTCGAGGAAGTCCATCTCAGTTCAAATGTACCGGTGTAGACCACTACGATATTTCAGAATCAAGTGTCGCTCGGAGTCTTTGATACTCAGCTTTGTACGCAGGGTATGAAATTTATTGGTGTACTCTGTCACCGTCTGGTCCCTTCCTTGACGCAGAATGGTCCATTTTGTGTACTGGTCTTCATAGTTTCTCACAGAGTAATGCTGTTCCCTGATAAGATCTATGAAAGAGATCCAAGTGGGATTTTTTTCAAACATTCCAGACTTATCTGATGAGTTTTTCTCACAATAAGTACCCCACCAATTTTGCACATGGGGGACTGCCTTAAGGAGCGTAAAGGTGATCTTTTCTTTGTCGAAGAAATTGTGGATAGAGAAATACCGTTCTAGAACATTCAACCAATTATCTAGAGCATCTGCATCGATTTTTACTTCAAAGAAAGGAATAACAAAGTTAACTTGTACCCTGAAGGGAGTTGCATCCCCAAACCGACTGCTCCTGGAAGATGCACTTGCTATTGCCGACATTCGTAGAAGGATTTGGGTGAAACTATCCATCATCTCATTCCTCTGTCGCTCGAGGGATTCCTCGAGCAATGACTTGATAGGATCTCCTGCTCCATTGTCTCTATTTTCTTCTGCCATGGGAGGTCATTTGGGACAGCGAGAATTATCAAGTGAAGCTAGTTCGAGACCAAACTCTCTATACTCGGACCTCGTCGGGGACATGCGCCGAGAAACAATCAAGGAGCAGATTGCTCTGATACCACTGATCTGGATTTATGCGTGAACAAAATGAAAGAACATATACAAAATCGTAATTACAGACATTTTGCAGATATAACAAAGATACAGTAAACACATATTCTATTAAATGGTGGAAATAGAACAGACTGTAATACAATTGCTAGAATGGTTGTAGCTATCTCTGAGAAGAGATGTGGCTGCTATGCTCATACATTCCAAGATGAATATAGAATGAGGCCAAAGGGGCCTATTTATAATAATAATGAGGTGAGAACCCCAAAATTCCAAAACGTAACCCTAGAAGATGAACCATCATAAAGTTTGCGGCCCCATGGTGGTAAGTTGAACAATGAACTTCCTGGGGTCATAACTTTTGCATACGATCTCTGATTTGGACGTTTGATAGCTCGTTGGAAAGGTATTTCTAATATTTACAACTTTTAGTCAATCAAATGCATGTCAACGTGAACCATTTGGCCTTTACTCTCCAAAAAATGTCATTTAGGGCCTTAAAATGGCCCCAGAAGTTTAGGACCCGAAAAACTGTAGAAAAATAACTAGAAACTGCCACAATGGACAATTGTTTTGAGCCAGTGGAATAGGTGGGTGGCCACCGATCTCCATCTGGATCATTTTCTGTACAAGAAAACTTATTCTAGTGGTTTGAACCATTTCATTCTCATGATTTTTTTTTACATGGAATACTTTCAATATACTGATATGCAACCCTATATCAGTCCAAAAATTTATTATATGAAAGAAATATATATCCCTATGTTCATATCTCATGAGTTAAGCATGCATCCATTTATCTATCCAATCATGTAGTCTTATGTTCATAGTTTATGAAACAAGCATGTTTCCCTAAATCTTATGCATTACTGTTGACGTAATTGTAACTTTGGAATGTATTTCACTTGTATTTCTTATCTATTGTAACCTGATGTTTATTACAGGATGTTATCATGTTATGTCATGCCCTGATGTTTCTATCGGGAGAATCAATAATATAAACAAGTCATGTCATATCATTGTGGGTAACCCTCTGATTTTCTAAGGGTTAAAGTCCCCGCAGTTCTGGGGCACTAGGGTTATTAGACTCTCCTAGTAGAGGTCGGACCTAGTAGGGTTTTACTCATGATGGGATTAGTATAAATAGAGATATGGACTCTCTATTTAGCACACATCACTTACACACTCAAGTGTAGCACATAGTTCAGGAAGGAGAAGACACTGGGGCTAGTGAAGAAGAAGGTTACTGCTGTCGGGAGTGCACCTTACTGTTTTGTGGTTTCACCTTTGTGTTGATTCTATCTCTAAGGAAGTTGCAGGGTTTTCTCCATTTATGGTTTTCCTAAGGAAAAATACTATGTTCATTGTCTCTTGTGTTTGATTGTTGTACTTGTTGTTCTCTCAGTTAAAGATCCTAACATAATGCTAGCTTGAATGTTGAAAAACTAACATGGTATCAGAGCTAACTTGAGAAGAATACACTATGCAGCTGCGAGAACTAGGGATTCCTACTTTGTGGATCTCTCTCCATATATTTTCAGCAAAAGTAAGGTGGAATAACTCTCCTCCTTAGGGTGTATCTTTCTGTCGAAGCAGAATCCAATTCTAAGGTTTTTCAGTTTTGGACCTGTCACTACTATCGAAAATTAGGGCTTTTCACAAAGGAGGAATTTTTCAGTGAGCCCAGGCCTAGATTGATCTGCTCCCCAAAATCATAGTTAGAGATAAAATTTAAGGCATTTGGTTGGATAGAAATCTGGAAAAGAAAAACCCTAATTTTCTCGTGAACCAGCTCTGCAGGATTTCAGCTCAAGTTTCAGATTTTACATCTTGACCTAGTAAGATCTAAAATATTTTGTATTTCCATTTGAGGTTCTCAGTTAAGATTTCTCATCATACCAAGCTTGATGAAAATATTGAGGGAGCTGATAACTTCTGAGCTTGGAAGTATAGGATCTCCCTAGTCCTGGAAGAGAATGAGTTAGACTCCTACATCCATGAGGAGGTTCCAGTTCCAGAGGGAGATGAGGCTAAGGCCTTGCATAAGAAAAAGTTGGTTATGGCAAAGACAATCATCGTTGATTCTATCAAGGATCATCTCATACCACAGGTGTCCTCCCAAAAGACACTTAAATCTATGTTTGATGCCCTAACCAAATTGTTTGAAGGGATGAACATAAACCAGAAGATGACTCTCAGAAACCAGCTGAAGAATGTGAAAATTCAAAATGTAGAAACAATCTAGTCTTACTTCACAAGAGTTTATCAGATAAAGGAACAACTAGAAGCTATTGATGAAGAAGTGGAAAATGAAGAGATTGTGATGACTACTTTGAATGGCCTCCCTAGGTCATGGGATTCTTTAATCCAAGGAATTTGTGCTAGAAAGAAGTTAGTCAACTTTAGCATACTATGGGAAGAGTGTTCTCAAGGAAAATCTCGAATAGCAGCTTGAGAAGAGAAGATGGGAAGTGAAGATCAGGCTCTCATGGTACACTCCAAGTCTCACTCCAAGACATCCAAAAGAAGATCTCATTTCTAGAGAGGCAAGTCCTCTCAAAAACAGGATTTATCTAGAGTCATATGTTATACATGTGATGGAGTAGGACATTATGCAAAGAACTGTCCTAAGAAACCAAAGACAATAAATAAGAGCAACAAAAGAAGACATCATGCTCATACTACAGAGGATGATGAACCATCCAAGAAGAGAACCATATATGAAAGTGAAGATTCTTCAAGTGAGGATGAATATGTTTTGATTTCCACTCTCATGGGTAACATTACTCATGGAAGTGATGATTGGATCAGCAATAGTGGGGCTTCCAAACATATGACAAGATTCAAGGAATCCTTTGTAAGAGTGTCAGAACATGAATCGCCTCACAAGGTAAATCTAGGAGATGACTACCAATATCCAATAAAAGGTAGTGGAGAATCTTTCTATAAACTAGACTCTGGAAAGTCTCTAACAATGAAGGAAGTATTGTTTGTGCCAGGACTCAAGAAGAAGCTCCTATCCATATCAACATTAGATGCAAAAGGAATGCGGGTTGGATTCGTAGATGGTCAAGTCATCATGTATCCAAAAGGAAAGACTATCAATGATCTGGTGGTGATTGGAGAACAAGAAGGAGGATTGTACAAATTGAAGGACCATCCAGAACAAGCCTTGGTCCATGACATAGTAGAGCTAAGTGAACTTTGGTATAGAAGGCTTGCACATGTACATTACAGAGCACTACCGATTGCAAGCAAAGCTGTTGAAGGTCTTCCAGAAATCCAAGCAAAACATGATGGGGTCTGCAAAGGATGTGTGAAAGGAAAGAATACAAAGAAGACATTTCCAAGCAGCGAAAGCAAAGAAAAATGAATCTTGGAAATCATCCACTTCGATGTATGCGGTCCTATGTCATCAAAATCACTAAGAAGGTATGCATATTATGTTTCTTTTATTGAAAATTTGTCTAGGAAGACATGGATTTATTTCATGAAGAACAAAGATGAAGTTTTCAACAAGTTCAAGGAATTCAAAGCCTTGGTCGAGAACCACACTAAAAAGAAGATCAATACCTTTCAATCAGATAATGGCGGAGAATTCACTTCGAATGAGTTCAAAGAGCTATCCAAAGAATCAAGGATTAAGAGGGAGTTGTCCACTCCTTATAATCCACAACATAATGGAATTGCAAAAAGAAAGAATAGAACTATCATGGAAGCTGCAAGAGCAATGTTTCATGATCAATACCTTCCTATTCTCCTTTGGGAGGAATCTGCTCGAACAACAGTGTATGTACAGAATTGTACTCCACATAGAGTACTCAAGAACAAGACTCCTAAGGAAGTATTCTCTAGAAGGAAACCAAAAGTCAGCCATCTCAGAATATTCGGCTGTCTAGTGTACATTCACATTCCAAAAGAAAAGAGGACTAAATTAGATCCTTCGGGAAAGAAGAGTATATTTGTGGAATACTCTGAAATATCGAAGGCTTACAAAATATACTTCCCAGGATTCAAGGAGATTGACATGAGCAGGGATGTGACATTCGATGAAGATATAACATACAACAAATCCAGAAAGAAACCTGCTAAAGAATCCGAAGAAGCAGAATCACCCAGAGTTCATGATACAACCATGAATGAAGAATCTCAAGAAGAAGATCGAGAATTTGAAGAACCACAAAGACCTATAGATCCACATTTGAAGAAGAATCCTCATAAGAGGAAACTTGCTTGGGTACGAGAACTTATCCAAGCTGTGGAAAGATATGGGGATCCAGAAGAGAATCACAAAGAAAGAAAGAGGACCAGACCCTGCTCCAGGTATGTAGCTTTACTATGTGATTTCATTGACAAAGAACCTTCCAGTTATGGAGAAGCGGCAGAATGAAAAGAATGCAAGGGTGCTATGATCGAAGAATACCAATCGATCATGAAGAATGATGTTTGGGATGTTGTCCCAAGACTAAAAGGGAAGTGAGTTGTAACTTCCAAATGGATCTAGAAAATCAAGCATGTTGCAGATGGTAGCATTGAAAAATATAAGGCAAGATCTGTGGCTCCGAGTTTCTCTCAGAAAGAAGGAATAGATTATGAATAAACCTTTGCACCTGTATCTAGATACACTTCCATCAGATCAGTACTTGCTCTAGATATAGTAATGAAATGGAAGATACACCAGATGGATGTCAAGACTGCTTTCTTGAATGGTGTAGTAGAAGAGGAAGTATATGTGGAACAACCACTTGGTTTTGAGACACATGACAAGGAGTATCATATTTGTAGATTGAAGAAAGCCTTGTACAGCTTGAGATAAGGAAATGGTATGAAAGAATTGATAGATTTCTATCTAGTTTGGGCTTTACCAAGAGTAAAGCAGATTCCAACCTTTACTACAAGGTTGAAGATGGAAACCCAGTGATGCTTCTACTATATGTAGATGATCTATTTGTGACAGGTATGGAAGGGTTGATTGCTGATACAATGAGAAAGCTTGCTGTTGAGTTCGAGATGAAGGACTTGGGTATGATGCATTATTTTCTAGGTATGGAGGTGTGGCATAGTACAGATGGAATCTTCCTTGGACAAGGGAAGTATGCAGTAGAGATCCTGAAGAGGTTTGGGATGATGGACTGCAAGGCTATGGCCACACCTATGGTATCAAACTTGAAGCTATTGAGTGATGCTTCATCAGAGTTAGTTGATGCTATGATGTATCGTTATATGATTGGGTCCTTGATCTACCTAACGAACACTAGACCGGGCATTTTCTTTGCTATGAACACCTTGAGCCAGTTCTTGACAGATTCGAGAAATGTTCACTTGATTGCTGCAAAGCATATTCTGAGGCACCTAACGGGTTCAGTTGATTATGGGCTCAAGTATGATGTGAATCAGAATATTAACCTAGAGGTTTATGTTGATTCATATTGGGCAGGAAGTGCCATCGATAGGAAGAGCACTTCAGGGTGTTTCTTTAGTATGGGATCAGGTGTGATCTCTTGGTTTAGTAGGAAGGAGTCCTTTGTGGCACCGAGTATAGTTGAAGTAGAGTATGTCGCAGCTTGTTCAGATAATTGTGAGGCAGTATGGCTATGAAAGCTATTGTCCAATTTATTTGATCTCCAGATGGATGCTACTTGTATACACTACAACAAAAACTAGATTTAGCGTTAGATTTAGCGCCGGATTTTAGTGTAATTTTTTCCCAATTTTGGTGAACAATCCAGCACTAAACCTGGCACTATTGTACAATTTCATAAAATGCTGTCCATTGCATCTTTTTTCCCATCCTTTTTAACATCCATTTTTGTCTCCATTTTTGTGCCCAATTTTTTGCATCTTTTGTTATGCCCTTATTTGCACTCAATTTTGCATCTTTTTTTGCGTCCTTTGTTACATCCTTGTTTGCACCTAGTTTGACGCTTAGTTTTGCATCCAATTTTGAGTCTTATTTTTCTCCTAGTTTTTCATCGAGTCTTGCACCATGTTTTGCATCAAATTATGTGTCCAATTTTGCATCTAGCGTTACATCTAGATTTGCATCCAATTTTGGGCCCAATATTGCATCTTGTTTTGCATCTAGTTTTGCATCCAATTTTACTTATAATGTTGGATACCCTTTTGCATCTAATTTGCATCTTGTTTTACATTTTTTTTGTGTCCATGTTTGTGCTTAATGTTTCATCTCGTTTTACATCGTATTTTTCATCTAGGTTTGCACCTACTGTTGCATCCTGGTTGATGTCTTTTTTTGCATCTATGTTTGAGTCCAATGTTGCACCCAGTGTTGCACCTAGTGTTGTGACTAGTTTTGCAACCATGTTTGTATCTAATATTGCATCCAATTTTTTGTCCAATGTTGCATACCATCTTGCATTCAATATTACGTCTAGTTTTACATCCAATGTTTCGTCCCATCTTGCATCCAATATTGTGTCTCATTTTAAGTTTTTGTTTGCGCCAAGTGTTGCCTCTAGTTTTGCACCTCGTGTTATGCTTGGTTTTATGTCCATCGATACACCATATTTTGTGTCCAATTTAATGTCCATTTTTATGTCTAGTTAGGAGTCCACTTTTGCATCTACTGATGCATCTAGTTTTGGGCCTAGTATTGCATCTAGTTTTGAGTCATTAATTGTGTCTAGTGTTGAGTCTCTTTTTGCATCCAATTTTACGGTTAGTGTAGCATCCATTTTCGTGTCCACATTTGCATCTGACATAAGGTCCGCTTTTGCATTTACTTTTGTGTTTTGTGTGATGTATACTTTTACATCCTCTTTTGCATTTAGTGTTGCGTCTAATATTGCATCAATCTTGCACCACTACATTTTTTACCTTTAGAAATACATTGCAATATCATTAGGGCATGGAGGAATTGAACCACCGACCTCCTGCTTATAAGGCAGGTGCTCTTCCATTGAGCTAGAACCCTTTAAGAATTGGGAAGATGAGCAATATTAACACAATAAATTTCATCATTGTCCCTGAAATATTGTTTCACCTTTATTGTTTTGTGTATAATTTGTCATGTGTTTTTCCTATCATGCCTATTGACATACATTTAAATATTATTATGTTTTCTCATCCAGAACCAACACATTTGAAATAGAAGGATTCTAAGCACTTGCATATGGAAACTATTAGTTTCCATTCTGATAGATTACACATCCACCTTGTTTTTCCTACAACAATGCCTACAAATGTAATACTATGTTATCAAAAATGAGAAATGAGAAATGCAAAAAGAAAAGGGAATGGTACATGAAATGGGTTTTGGAGGTTTCACCTAGAAGAAACAGGGAGAGAGAGAAAACAAAACTAATGGTGAAGAAGAGCACGAAGATCACAGAGCCTGGATACAGTAAAAATGCAGTCTAGGTTGTCAATGGGTCTTGATTTGTGGGTCAAGTAAGTTTACTTACTTGGTAAAACTTGTTGTAAACAAGAGCTTGGTTAGTTTGAACTTTGTATGCCAAGAGGTATTTAATACAACCAAAAAATACTAGCAAGTCCTCTTCAGTAAGGCCTAAATATTTGATAATTAGGGTTAGTCTTCCAACCAAAACAAAAAAAAAATTATAGAATTCCCACTGCTTTACACAAAGAAATCTGGAAACTAAGGATCACTTCACAAACTACAATGGATGATCAAAGATCGATAGAGCAGAACTGAGGCCTAAATCATGTATACAACAAATACAAATGAATTAAAATGGAACTGGGAAGAGGCTAACCAAATGCCAAGATAACATAGAAAAAATGAAAATTTATCATGAAATTACACAAAAAAATTTGGTCATCCATACCTTCGATTGCAATTTGTGTTGTGGGTATGGAATAGAGCCAAGATTGAAGTGAAATTCAATTTCTTGAAGAATTGAATTTCTGGCACTTGAAAAGGTGGAGAAGATTGCAAACTGGTTAAAAGCGATTGAACCCCACACTTTCGCAGCCACAACAATAATATCCATCACTCTCAGGAAACTCTTTTATTCCAGGTTCTCGTGGCCGATAGAGAGGGTTCCCCCAGAGGGACCATATCATATGCAAACAATAGTAGTGAAGTTAGGACATGGTGTAAAAATAAACCATTACCAGCATGGGTGTTCTTCTAGAGGTGTATCTCTTTTTTCTAGTCCATCGGTTTAAATCCAAACTGCATCAATGTAAATCTAAAATAATTTCAGTGATAGGGGGAAACCCTGGTTAACCCAATTAGTGCTCCTGATGAAGTGAGAAAACCTCCAAGATGTGGGAAGTTGTCATATAACTATCATAGAGCCTCATAATAGCAACACTGGCGTTTTATTTAACAATGATACTGTGAAGTTCTCATGATTCTTTTCCTAGTTTAAGTTTCTTTAAAGTCTTCATGCTTTGTTTGATTATCCATTTCACCTATTTGAAGGTATGCAATGTATTGACAATTGAGGATTTCTTTATTGCTCCTTTATATGTGGCATTTAGTTGCCAATCTATTAATGTATAGTGTTCCTGAATCACAAATTATGAAACTAATTTTCATATTGCTGCATTGCAGGCTTTATTCTACTCTACTCTTCGTTGTGCATGAGAAATAATGATTGTTGATGATGTATCAAAGAACTTACTGAGGGTTGTAAATAGCAGGCTAAGTGCATTGGATTTTCCTATCAAAGAGTATTATTATTGGATTGATACAATAAAGATCAATCAAATTTATAGATACAAGACAAAAGAATATACCCCTGATGCTGTCAACAAGTTCAATATTTATCGAGAGAAAATTCCATCATAGCTTGTTAATTGGATGCTTGATCAAGGAGGATTCCTAATTGGGAACCTTCAGCTTGCTCAGATGGATTTTAGGTTTTTCTCCTTGGGGAATATTTGGGCTATAGTAACATCTCTAACTACTCCAAAACAGGCTGAGGCTATATTCAACCTAATTGAGAGCAAATGGGATGATCTTGTGGGAAGCATGACTATGACAATATGCTTTCCTGCATTGGAATATGAAGAGTGGCGAGTTATCACTGGCATTAATCCAATGAATACGTACCTCTCTCTCCTTTTGCTTATATTGATTGTTAATATGCATGGTTTTGTGCATCGGGATTTAGAAGGAAAGCATACAGAAATTTAATGTTCAGGCTTCTTTTTGCATTCCATGTTCACTTTTAATATTGAAATCATATATGAGTGCTGAAGGATAGGATGGGATTTTGCAGTTGCATTCTGTGTTGTATGTTGGCATGTACCTATTGTAAGATGCTGAAAAGTTATTATGTTCACCTATCTCAATGTTGCCATCTGCTTCATTTTTCCTTAGTATTGTGTAGCGTATCTTCTTTAGCTATATGAAATTTTGATAATATTATTGGTAATTCTCTATATATAATGTTGTGTATTTGAAAGATAAAGAATAATCTATGTTTGATTGGCAGCTACGGTATGGAACTCCATTCTTTGATTGTAAATGATTTCTATTGTCTTCTTCAAGGGGAGTTAGAAGGTAAAAAAATTTCTCCACTTTCCTTTCAGAGAGTTTCAGAGCACCTCATAAAGTTGGAGATAGATTCAATTTTGCAAACGGTTAAGCATTTCCGTTTAAAAGAGCTTCATCCATTATGTGAATATAAGTATATTTATGATACCAAATCCCTTAATACAGAATTGGGTATAGATTGGTGGCCTCACTCATATGACAAAGGACTCACAACTGCAGCAGAAAAGACACTAGAAATCTTGAGCCATGAAAATAGGGCCTCTTGTCTTGCAGATTTTAAGTTGAATGCATTAAAAGCATGGATGACTGGGTTAGCTTTGTCAATGTTTGACAAAAAAATTGTAATTTCATTCATTCTTGAGAGCTATCATACTTATCCAAAACAATGTCTGTGCTTGTTATGTCTCTAGACCATAAGAATACCTACTTTCCTTCTTTTTGTTTTATAGCCTTTCTGGATCAGCTTGTTTTGGTGCTTATATTTTTGTTTACAGTACCTCATATTGTTTCTTGTTGAACATGGGACATATTTAGGTTCAATAACCCTAAATGCAGCCTTCTTAGAAGAATCTATAGAGTTGTGTGTTGAAGATCTTTGCAATTATCTATTGACATCAATGCAGTTCTTAGGCCCTCTTCGTGATCCAACAAATTACATGCTAAATTTTCTCATAACACAGGAAACACTTTTGATTATTTTTGTGAGGTGGATGTGTAGCCGTATAATGTCAACAACAAAGAGAATCCATGCTTGGCCACTCTATGCAAAAGTGATCAGAATAGTGATCGCAAGCCTAAAACTATTGATGGATATAAAACCATTTATTTCAGACAGACTTGAAACAATGTTTAGATGTCTCCTGGCAGTGATTCTGACATCATTAGACTTTATTCATTCTCAAAATAAAGAGTACCAGGAAAGCAGAGAATCAAAGACAAATATGCAGAATGTGGCAGATGTATTTTCTGATGTTTCTCTTATGAGTTTGGTATTTCTACCTATTCTTTGCAGTTGTGTTGAAAAAAACAATGTTGCAAACCTATCTTTAGCTGTAATTGATACACTCTTAAAAGGTTTCCTGGCACACAATACTTGGTTGCTTATTTTGCAAAAGCATTTTCCTATGCAGTGTGTAATTAGTCATATTTGACATGGTAGTTTGGAGAGATTGGACTACTGTAATCCTGAATTCTTGTTTATCTTTAGCATGTGTGAGAGGAGGTGCTGAGATGCTGTAGTTTGCTGGGTTTTTTTCATGCTTGTCAACATTTAGTCACTTCCTACAAGATGAACTTTCATTAGGATTAGGAAACATTGAGGGTCCATTCTCTGTGTGGCATAACGGTAGACTGTGTGATGGGTTATGGGTTTAAGGGCTAGCTCTTGTAACAACAATGGTGAAATCTCTTGGAGAAAATGATGCCGGTGCTTTAGTTATAGACAATGCGTTGACCTAATTTTATTCTGAAAAATATTATATCTTGTGTGCACTGTATTCCCCCAACCTTCCAGCCAATGCACTTGGTAGGAAGAGAACTAAACATCAAAGGCCCCAAACTTCTCTCATCGCATTACAAGAAACAGAACATGCCATTACTCTTATGTGCCATTTTGCAAAGAACCGAGTGACATGGCTAAATGTTATCCAAGGTGCAGATTCATAGCTTTGGGAAACTTGTATACATATACTAGCCTTTACTGCTAGAGAAGGTCTCATATTTACTCGAGATAATGCTAGGGAAAGTACGCTTTTGCGATGCCCTCCCCTTCAAAAGGAAGAGATAGCTACACATGAAAAGCCTTCAATAATAAACATAAAAAATGGATGGTTTGCTATTTCAGCAAGGGGATCAATGGCTAGAAGAAGACAATGGCCAACATTGCAACAACCTGAACTTGATCCTAGCACAAATATTGTTCCATTATATTTTGTTAAAGGTGAAGCTGAATCAGAAAATATTACTACTTCATTTATAGAATACTTAGATTTGGTTGCCTTACAAGTGTACAAAATAACTTTTCTTTGAGATATGCGGCCATTTTGTTGTGTTATCCACTTATCTTGTTATATGCGAAAGAGTTGATAAGTCTAGGTGATTTTTCCAAGGCAAGCATGTCAGGTCAATTGCAATTCCTAGTAATTTTTGTAGGAGAGAGAGTTAACGAGTCTAGGTGGTTTGTCTAAGGAAGGGAAATGAGGCCAACTGTAATTCTTGGTGGTTTTTGCAGGAAAGCTAATGCATAGCACAAAAACATACTTATTTTATAAAATACTGAACCATGTAATGGAAAACTGGCATTTGGAATTAAAGCATGAAAAGAGGAATAGGCAAGGGAAATTGGAAAATTTTTAAAGGTCATCCTAGGGTCTAAATGCTAAACTACATTCTATAGAAATCAAATCCCCAAGCTTATTGATTATGTTTACTTATAGAAATAAGAACAGAGTTGGTTAAAATCCAAGCTAACCAAGTTGGACTTGTACATAATCCAAACGCACACACATTTTATAGTGTTTCTATAAAAAAGAGAAACAATGTCTGGTCTGCAGACCATGATACAACATAGAAATTCATAAAGAGAAACAACATTTGGGTTTGGATTAAAAGTATAATTTGTACACAGTATTCACTTCGGCACAATGCTTTCTTGAGTAAAAAAAAGGAAATGTGAGAGTTAGTTGACATATCATGCGTAAGAATGCAGGAAACCTCATTTCATATTTTCATCTCTTGCTTCTCTTTCTTATTGAACAATTTGAGATGGTTACGACCATTTTGGATGTCAACAAAGTGGCATTCAAAGCTATGTAAACTACAAAGATATGAGTCATGACCTGCAAATGAAAATTGAAGTACCCCGATTTCAATTGCAATTCCTAGTAATTTTTGCAGGAGAGAGAGTTAACGAGTCTAGGTGGTTTGTCCAAGGTAGGGAAATGAGGCCAACTGTAATTCCTGGTCGTTTTTGCAGGAAATATAATGCACAGCACAAAAGCAGACTTATTTTATAAAATACTGAACCATGTAATGGAAAACTGGCATTTCGAATTAAAGCAGGAAAAGAGGAATAGGCAAGGGAAATTGGAAAAGTTTTAAAGGTCATCCTAGGGTCTTAATGCGAAACTGAATTCTATAGAAATCAAATTATAAATTTGCTTGATTATGTTTACTTACAGAAAGAAGAACATAGTTGGTTAAAATCCAAGCGAACCAAGTTGGACTTGTACAGAATCCAGATGAACACACATTTTATTGTGTTTCTATAAAAAAGAGAAACATTGTCTAGTCTGTAGACCATGATACAGCATAGAAATTCATAAAGAGAAACAACATACATGTTTGAATTAAAAGTATAATTTGTAGACAGTGTTCACTTGGGCACAATACTATCTTGACTAAAAAAAAGGAAATGTGATAGTTAGTTGACATATCATGTGTAAGAGTGTAGGAAACCTCATTACATCTTTTCATCTCTTGCTTCTCTTTCTTCTTGAACAGTTTGAGATGGTTACGACCATTTTGGATGTCAACAAAGTGTCATTCAAAGCTAGGTAAACTACAAAGATATGAGTCATGACCTGCAAATGAAAATTGAAGTACCCCAATTCAACAAAATAAATCCCAATGGAAACAGTTTTGGAACTTTTTATCCAAGACCAGTGGTATGGACCGTATGGCAGATTTAGTTGGCTCAAAATAGGAATCCCTTCCAATCTATGACAACACCCAGGAGTCCCATCTCTTTGAGATGTCCTAAAGGATAAAATCAAAAGAAAAGAGACCAATGTAAAATTTAAATTGCTTGCAGAAACTCTCAGTCAGAGAGAATGACATATAAACTTTAATTGTTGCTACATATTAATACGTACATATGTTTTACCATGTTTGGTGTTATATAGGGTCGTATCATGTGCAAGGAGGGATTGTTGCTTGACTAAGCCAAGATATCAGTCGTCATGAATTGACATACACCCAGGAATGTGTATACATTAGGACACACATTTGGAAACCAATGTTGTCTTGTTGTTGTCTATCTCTGAACCACAATATCCCTCTCATCCCCCACTAGTCATTCTCATAGGGGAGAGGCTATAGGTAAAATGGATGAATCAATGGGAAACCTCCACAGGGAGAGTCGTGCATACCCACTCAATCCATATGGGTCGTTATATCATGACTTTGAAGAGGATTTGAGAGTGAATCTAGCTATGCCAGAGGTTGGAATAATTCTATCTAAATCTACCTCACTTGACACAGTGCTACAGTGATTCAAGTATCCTATATAGGACACAAAAAACCCCAAAATGGGTCATAATATATATATATATAGCTCAAGTGGTTGATTGTTGTGAACTGCAAGTAGAATGTCACGAGGTCAAGTCCCCAGGCTAGCTATCTATGTGAACATTGAGGGCATCTCTTGATGTTCGTAATTGGTTTGGTTTCCAAAACTACAACCAATGGTTTATCCTAGGTACCATCCACGAAATGAGGGGAAGAACTTGGAGGGTTTCCCGTGATTTATTCCATGAGAATATATATATATATATATATATATATATATATATACAATTTTCTTTTTTTAATTACAGAAATAAAATATAATTATGTAAACATCAATATGGCCATTTTTTGAATAGTTAAAAATTCCAAATAGACATTCATCAATGATCAAACACAAATGCCATGAATACAGTGTACAACATAGATTCAGAAGTTACCATAAACTGTAGGTTTTCCCTTCGATGTCATCAAAGTTTTACATAGATAAAATGATAGATGAGATTCAAGAATGCCATGGGAAAATACAAAATAAGGAAGTAGATGAATCCCTAGCAGTAACAACAACAGTACCACTATTGGTTGGACGGGGAGGAGGAGGAGGACCACTACCATCAATATTCTTCCCCTTCCTTTGAGCTTGAGTAGCAACCCTTAATGATTGAGGCATAATTTTGATTTGTAAAAGAACGCTACTGTTAGTGAAATGACTAACACAACAATATAATGGTAGGTTGTAGATGCTATATTATTCTCTATTCTCCAATATCCTTCTCTGCTAGGGTTTCTGTGAAAACTTATGAGTGAAATGGGTAAAAATGCCCCATTATTTCACCGTTGGGCACAATTTTTCCATCCTACAAGGATAACTTGTAGGGACATGTCCTTCCCATGAGTCTTGCATGGGACATGTATCCTGTGCAGAACACCTATCCCATATGAGTCTGACTAATTGAAGGGAAAATCGGCACATCAGCAAGTTCGATTCACAATAAGTAATAAGGAGGGAAATATCAGGTATGTTAGTTCTAAAGGAGTTTTATGGCTTTATTATTTGCACTGTCAAGAAAAATATGGGAAAGAATGCAATATATTTCCCTATACAAGGTCTGAATTCTAGGTCTACATAGTACATACTAGAAACTGCTATTGCAAGAGGATATAACACTACCTCTATGTAGGGTGAATCCAAACTAGTCTTCCTTCAATCCTCAAGGGGTTGGTGCCTTATAGGAAAAATAATATTGTCCCTAACTAAGAAACCTAAATGCATTATTTATCATTTCAATCAACTTCACATAACGCACATCCAAAGGAGGTTTAACTCAAGAGAGAATAATCTAGCTAAGAAGTTTATAGAATAAGAGAAGGATTATTTTTGTGCTACGAAGATTTAAAAAGGAGGCAGGCTCTTCCTCCCAATCATGACATCTCCAAGCCTTAGAAAGAAGACACTGCACATCATGTCGTTGCATCTGGAACTTTAGTCCATTGGAAGAAATAACATCGTTGCAATAACAAAGATATAAAGGACAAGATACAGGGACAGATCTTTAGATGGAACCTAGGTACATCTACTATGGATTCCATTCATATATGCAATCCAAGTGTCAGCATGCTTGAGAACCCTTCAAAGTCAAATCATCAATGCATAAGTAGAGGAAAATATCACGACAAAAGCTACATCAACCTCTAAGACCACCCCATATGTAATCTATAAGTGTCAGCATGCTTGAGCCTCTTTCAAAGTCAAATCATCAATGCAGAAGGGGAGGAAAATCTCACTACATATCTACACCAACCTCTACTACTACCCCATTTATCATGTATAAAAAAACTATGTTCTCTCATAGTTTGATCATCTTTTGCATACTTGGAAGTCTCGACAAGAAAAATGATGTGGTCTTTCCATCAAACAAGACAAGCTTATAACCTAGGGCTCTTTTCCCATTGGGTTTTGAACTTGGGTCATTAGTATGCAATGTTATCGGAACCGACAAAACCGGCTGGTCTGACCGGTTTACATGGTTGGCCGGTCTGGTTAGTAAAAAAATTTCCTTAGACCGGATTTTTTTTCAAACCGGGTATGGAACCAGTCAAAACCGGCCAAAACTGGCCAAAACCAATTGAACCAATCAAAACCGGTCAGTCCATACTCTGGCGTACGGCTGCGGACTAGGGACTCACAGAAATCAATTTAAAAAAAAACACAAAATAAAACCTAACCTATGCTTCTAACCTATGAGTGTATGAACATGGAAGACATTAATTATAATAGGGGAGTGATTTATGAAGCCAACTGCCTCATTGTTTCTTTCTATATTGGAGTTCCACATGAAACTTTGAATACTAGAGACACAATGCCCATTTATGGAAAAACTAGGGTTTGCATTAATGGTGGATGGTTGAACTTTTCAGTCATCATTGACTCATGTGGCAATGTTCCTAGATCTTGGACCGTAAATTCAAAGAGTGATGATGCAAGTGATTGGTGTTCGCTGTGGATGGTGTTCCTTGGCCAAGAAGGTTTTTAAGGTTTGAAAGATTGCATAAAATTATTTGTTGTAAGCACTAGAATTTAATTCATCCAAAGAAAACATCTGTAAGTATTATGTTATCTATACTTTCTTATAGTGTTCCATTTTTTAATAGAAAATCTACATTGCACACACCATTATATGTGTATTCATCATCACTGGAGATAACCTTAACTATATTTCACTTATCCTCTTCCAACTAACTAACACAGTTGTATATGTTTTCAGAGGATTGAGAACAAGAGGTCTCTCCCAAATTTGTATTATTTGCTACTTCATCCTTCCCACCACATTTGCTAATTATGCAGTCATATACTCTAGATTCTAAACCAAACTCTAACTTGCATGAGCAGAGTATTTTCTACAAACATCATGTTTTGCACATAGACACCCTAATTTTCATGTGAAGTATAGTATCTACCATTATCATGAGATATCCCCTCTTGCATTATGATATTACCATTGATCCAAAATATATTATTTTTTCCATGCAAGCAGTGAAGAGAAATCTCTTCAAAGCATTCATCTTCAGATTCATCAATTCTAGACACTTATCTAGCTAATTCTTTTGTACTCTCAAATTGAAGCACCAGAATGGCATGGCAATTAGTACCAATACCACAATCAATATTACCAAAAGTACTAAAAGCTTGTAACTAGGAATATGCAGTGGATATAGACACCATGAATATTCAAAGTTGAATACTCCAATATGGTATCATAAGTGTCAACTATCTAATATACAATCATGGACTGTATCCTTTGAAATATAAATGTATTGCATTGAATTTGGGAAAGATTTACCCCTCGTGACAGACATACTTTCTGGATTATAGACAATGAACTTTGTCTTTCTCATTGTAAGGAAGATTTGTGAGATTTGAAGGCTTCTCGTCACCTTGATTTGGTGGAATAACATGCCTGGAAACCAGGTTATTGTCTTCAGAGTAAACAACAAGATAGTAACATAGTTAGAATGTTTCTAGAAATACAACCTTCCAATATAAAGTACAATAGACTTAATTTATCTACCCAATATTTACTTAGTCGAGATGCCTATTGTAGCCAAATTACCATGACGTGGTATTGTGCACTAAAGCTCTTTTGAAGGTGAATATTGCCAACTCTAGTCAAAACCTGAAGGCAACTTCCCCTAAAATATTGATGTGGTAGTGCCAGAATTCATGTTTACATATTTTATGGTAGATCTAAATTAGGTAGCATTGTACCTAAATAGAGACTTATATACATAAATCAATTCAGTTAAGGACAGAGAGAAATTTTGGTATAAGTTATTTTATATCATAGGAAATGAAAAGTGATTTACTAGAAAAGAAAATCCAAAATACAGCTTGTTAAATCTTGGTTCTATCACCAACCAAATGTTTGGGATGAACTGAGAGTAATATAAAGAAATGGGAAATGGAAAAGAAAGTGAATGGAAAGACAAGTGCTAAAATGTTGAACAGTATGACAATGAAATCTCAGGCTCTAAAATGGATGAAAAAAATACTTGAATACATTCCACAAACTATTGTTGTATGTACAAGTGCTAAAGTAGTATAATTAAATGGGAAATGAAAAAGAAAGATAATCAAAATACAAGTTCTCAAATGTTTCTCAATATGACATTGAATGAAATCTTAGGCCTAAAACTAGATGGCAAAAACCTTAAAACATGCTCCACAAGTTGTTTTTCCAAGTAGAAGTGCAAACTTCCTACCAAGTAAGAAAATATTGAATTAGACTATGAACACTCATGAAAATATGGAAATGGAACATGATACTGGAAACACTTCAAATATTTATTAAGTGAACTATGAATGAATCATTGTAGAAAAAAACCCATGTTAGTCACTCAAATGATTTAATTCTAGTGGCCAAAAGGGTTTGAATCTCTTCTTATTTTGTTTCAAAGGTTATATTACAATTTCCATGCAATATAATTGGAAGGAAGGTTATCTATTTTGTTTCCTTGACAAAATTTGAGGGTTTTCCCACCATTCGAATGACCTACCAAGTTGCCCCCTTTTCCAATTTTGAACAAAATTTCTAGAAAACTAAAAATTGGTAAAAAAAGACATCGTTTTCGAACTCTACCCTTGTCCCTTTTGGATTAGTCCATTATTATGGACTAGGAATTTGGTTATTGAATACTTTTTTTATGACATAATTTGCTACAATCGACATTAGAAAAGTCACCAAGTTTTGATAAAGGTTTATCTTTGTGTGTAGGTAATAATCTCAATGTTTTTTCAGAAGAATTAAATGGAGATTTTGTGAAGCCAAAAATGGGAAAATCCTTTATTATGGATTATATGTTTAAAGTATTTGTTGTCCAATCAAATTTTGAGACTCATTATGGGGAGAAAACAAAGCTCTCCATAACATTGCTTCATGTTAAAGATGTTATGAAATGAACTATATTTGATGTCCTAAAGGATTAAGGGGACAAGCTATACATATACCCTACATTAGTTGTTGGAAATCATAGATCTTATGATGGAAAGAGTTTTTACAATACCCATCAATATGAACTTGAGTCTTGAACTGGTAGCAACAACAAAATGAAATGGCACAATTTTGCAAGATCCAGCAAATGAAGCTAGTCCTATGCCTTTCACAAATAGTGATAAACAATAATTTTATTAAAAAATAATTGGGGTAAAACCAAACACAAAATGGAGAGCTGAAGTAGTGATGAGATCTCTATGCATATAGAAAAATTACTATGATTACTACTTAACAACATCAAGCATAGATTTAACCATAGAAAACATGGTATGCTTTGACATCTGAACTATCTCATTACATTGTTATTCTTCTTATTGTTGGATGTGTTTAGCATTAGCATAGATAATTATTTAGGAAGGAGGAGAAAAGGTAAAATATTCTCAATGTCTTTTTGCTAATCAGTTTTTGTTTGTTTATTTTTTTAATAATTATTTCATTTTGTTCACCCTCACCCTTATCCAGCATACAGTTGATCATGGTCACAAAATAAAGGCATGGGAGGTAGGTAAGTTGTTATTATCCATAGTTTTGATGAATTCAGAGTGTTTTAGAGATGCTATAAGAGAAATTGATAATTTCTGTGATGGATCGATGAAGGATGCTCAGTCTTATCTTAAAATCATCTAAGAATTTAAGGTTTTTTGAGCAAGAAATGAGGTGAGTTCAAGTGGTGATGTAGTAAGCATCAGTGCTGCTCAGTATGCATTTGACGTAATTAAGCTTCTTGGGATACTGGAAGAGATTTAAAAGGACTATGAAGAAAAACCACTCCTGATTGCACTTGATGGACTCTTTTTTGTTGACTGGTTCAAGGAGTTTCTTCAACAACCTTGGGATGAGTACAAAACATTAAAATGCTACAGTATTTAACTTAAATTATTTATCTTTAATCTAGCTAAGATATTGAAAAGGTCATGATCAAATATGAAAAGGAATAAAATCCGTAAGGTTAACCTCCAAATTATGTGGAAACATTTTATGTTTGACGGACTATAAATAAAAAAGCACATCATCCAAGATCGTCGTTCACTTCTCCAAAAGAACAAGACGTGTTTATCTGCTGATCTTTATTTTCCTAAAATAGCGACAACTAGGGCTTATTTATCTTTCCTTTCTCCTTCATGGCATTAGTAGTAGAGCTGCTACAGCTCACGATGGGGGAATTCTATAGCAGCAACAGTCACAAAGGTAGTAGCAGAGCTACTACAGCTCACGGTGGGGGTAGTTTGTAGCAGAATAATTCCACGGGGTAGCTTCCAGGGCTGCCAAATCACCTTGGTAGCAACAAAAACAATCACGAGGTGGCAGCAGGTGACATAAACCTTGGTGGCAGCAGGTGGTCACATTCCATGGTAGTAGTCCATGAAGGAAGAAACAGGCGGTCAAAGTCCAAGGCAACATTCCACGAAGGTAGCAGTAGGTGATCAAAGTACACAAAAACAATCCATGTGGCAACAACACAGTAATTGCAGTCCACATGGCAGGTGGTAACAATGAATGGTAAGCCTACTAGGGCTTCCTCAGATTGAAATAGCACAGGTTGTAAAAGATTGGATGATCAACAATTAACTTGTTTGTATTGATCTTGAGGAATCGAATGTTTCTTTCTTATAGAATTATTATTATTCATGTTATGATTATATTTTCTAGGACTCCTCTACAGGTTGCTAACAAACAACGACATATAGTTTTCAACTCATAATGTGAACTTCATAAAGGAACATTATATAGCTCTGCAATATTTCCTGGTCGTGCTCCTCCAGACAGGGTGCTTCTTCTAAGCTGCATTGGAGGTGCAACTAATCCTGAAATTACAGAAAAGGAACGTATAGTTACTATGATCAAACATTTCACCAAACACCAGAAAGGTGCATAAAGGAGAAATGGCAGAGTGAACAGTGGGGTATAGAATATCTTCTAAACAAGTCATACATTTATTTTATTTTACTTTTGGGTTTGGATAGTGGAGAAAGTTTAGAATTTTTTTCATATATCCTTTGTGAAATTATCTATTCACCCTTACGTTGATGTTGGCTATTATATTATAATTCTTTAAGTTTTTACGTGTCATATTAGGTTTACTGATATAAGAAACTAACACTAATCTGAGTTACTTATTTTGTATAATTTTTGTAGAGAGTATTGTAAGGTACACAATTAATAGAGTACAAATTCTGAAAGTAAGCTCTCATTCAAAGATTGTGAACAACCTAGCTTGAATTAGGGCATTTAAAAGACTAAAGATGCATGCTTACTATGATTAACTCTTTCGAAACATATAAACAAACTATGTGTTCCTAAAAATTATGTGTTCCTCTCAATGGGTGTTGGTTCAATGATAAGAACGATTATTTGTTATACCCTCCACCAGGTTCTTTTTTAGCTTGGACCCTCCACTTTTAATAGTATAGTTGGGAAATGATGTGAAAGTCGTCAAAGGAAAATTTGACATCATTTCTTATACACGCGAAAACTATTAATTATTGGAGTGGAGGTCATGTTCTGAAAATAGTCGACAGATTAGCAAAAATTGTTTGGCTGACAAGTTCCTGTGTACCAGTCCATCTTTTTTCTAAGACTCATAAAGTTTTAGCATTCCAACTACAGGAAAAGGCCACAAAAACAATTTTCCTGTCCAAAGACCCAATAAAAAACTCAATGAAAACTTAGTAAAATTATTACCCAAAGTATCAATGTTCACTGTTCTGGTTTATATAACAACATACTATGTATGTAGCATCCCTACTATTAACTGTCCAACCTAGGCATAAATCTTATTGAGGATTCCAAATAGTTATTTATTTTTCAAACTATAGCATAAATATATCAGATTGTTCCTACCTGCGCTGGATTGAGCTTGTGGTAGTTGCTGTATAAATGCATATATAAACAACATACTAGAGTAATAATTGTTCAGCATAAGGAGGGTCATGGCTCAGCTCTGAGTATCATTAGCAGATCACGACCCAACTTAGCACATAGATCACAGCTCATTCAAGGAGAAGCAGAAGATCACGGATCGGTCCAACAATAAAACTTCATGACCCTAATCTAACAGCTAGAAGGAGGTCATGGCTGAGTTTAGTAGCCAACAAAAGATCATGGATCAATCCATCACAACAACAAAATTTGTTTTCTCACATAGTATTTTGGCAGATTACCTACTTTGGGTTGGATTCGATGATAGGTGTGCTCCTTTGAAAAAAGGAAATTAGCCTCATCCTACAAATTTGAAGTCATATTGAACTTGTACATTCTACTTATATGAATCTTTAGAGAGTATAATCGTTTTCATTCTTTAGAGCAAAACCGTTTTCTCTCTTCAGAAAGAAACCACCTATGCGGAAAACCCTAACTTATTTCAGAATTGAATGTCTCTGATTTTTGGATTCAATATTAATACCATCATATTGGTGTCTAATCGCCCATCTATTCAACATACCCAACTGATATCTACAAGGGAGAGAAAGATATTACAAAACTAACATTTATGGGATCTCCAAGGTAGTGAAAGAGCTTGCAGGATTGACATTTATGAGTAGGTATAAACTTTTGATTCATCCAGATGCTTAGAGAAATTTGATTAGAAAATATAAATCAAAGTGAGTTCGCAAAAAAAATTATTCGCAAGCGTCACCTAAGAGATTTGAACTCCCATGAGGAAACCCTATGTACTTAGGAGACACACACCTTAACCACTCGGATAGTCAACAAGAGGTCACGGTTTGCTCACTAAAGGTAGCAGCAGCCCCTTAGACAATAGTAGAGGTAATAACCCAATAAAATGAAGTACACAGTAAAATGTGAAATGTTGAGTTGAAAAACTGAGGTGGATAGCTTTCGAGTGACCAAGGGTTCAATCTAGAGGAATCTCAGATCATTTGCAAGAAAAGTCCTCTGAAAACAAATCACAGAACCCCAAAACTAATATTCACTAAATATTCAAAACCCCATTCATTTTCCCCAAAGAAAATAATTTTTCCCTATGAGCTGCAAATTAATAATAGCTCCCTAGGTTCCCATATTGACGCTAATTAGATGCAAATGCGCACAGTAATAAGATATAGAAATGCATATCATTACAGATATCCGAACCCTAGTAATTTTGACAGTTTTGTTTGTCTTACTAATAATAACAATAAGTAACAAAGCCATCGAAGTGAAGCTTACCTTTGAAAATTTGAACAGAAGGTGATTCCTATGTGTCCTGAAGCAACTTTAAATTTAACATATGGATATGTGGTGTTCGCAGAAGGAAGAGACTGTAGCCACATTATAGAGCTTCACCATGGAACAACCAAAATGGCCTTCCTTTTGAGTTTTGTGTTATTCTAAGAATTCATTTTAGAGGAATGTGAAAAAAAAAGAGCACTCCACTGATGAGGGTTTGAATTTCATTTCATATATTCCCTTCCAACTAATTTTTTTGGACTATTTGAATTCCTATATGGCCTATAACTGAATATTACTAAGAACTAGGCTATTGTTGTTAAAATGTGAAAAACTAGGCAGTTGCGCATCCTGCTGTTGCAATGAATAAGGGTAAGGAGCAGTTAATGAGTGGGTAATCCTCTTATTTGTAAATCATTATTAATCTCTTCTTTAATCTATTACTATTGGTGGGGTAAAAAATATATAACTCTAAATATTTACAGATTCACAAACGGTAGGATTAGCACACGTAATTAATCTTTTGTTTTGTTTTAAGGGGGGGTTAAAAATCATGTGTTTAAAGGAATATTGATAGGATAAGAATTCACATATACAAAGAACAAGACAATAATCTCGTGTTTATTAAGGAAAAACAGGGCAACAACAACGTTTTGTTGAATTTTATTGACAAAAATACACAATAACAATGTTTTAATTAAAGGATTTAACTTTTAGTTTAAAAATATATTTTTTATTAAGAATTTTAATTTTCCATTAAAATATAATAATAATCTTAGTTATATTATATATTAATACATTAAATAATAAATTCAAGAAACTAAATAAATGTGGAACCTAGAATCATTTCTCAAAGTTAATGCCAGGCTATATGTAATGCAATATACAAACTTTCAGAAGGTTAACATGTTGTGTCAATGATGTAATTGAAATTGTGAATTTTTTATTTTTCAATTAAAAGATATGTTTTTATTAAGAAGTTTAATTTCCAATTAAAATATTGCTCTAGGGTGGAACAAAAAACAATATTAACAATGACAGAAACAGCTCAAAAGTAACATGTGTTGGCATTATGCAACTAAATACATTAAGTGATAAACTTAGGAAACAAACAAAAGGTGGAACCTAGAATCCTATCCAAGGGTTAATGTTAGGCCACATGTAATGCAACATACCAAATTGTTCAAGGTTAACATGTTGCATCAATGGTGTAATTGAAATTGTGGCATTTTATTCCAAAGGACTTGAATTAAAAGGCCAAATAAATATAATATGCCTTTTGTAGAGGAGATTCAATAAAAAATCAGAGAGACATATAAGAAATATATTACAAAAGTTTTAGGATAGAGATATAAGAAATAAATGGTGGATAGCTAACATTATAATAAAGCAAGCATGGATAAACATATCACTCTAGTATTTATGGGTAAACATGTGGATATAAACATTGCCAAGTTCTTGAATATATGGGGATCCCTTTTTATGTCTAATATGCACTACATACAGCCACTTGGTTTCATATTATATGATAAATATATTTAAGAAAACATGGTGGAAGAAAGATGTAACAAATCCACTAGAGAAATATAGTGAGGTGTCATCCACTAATAATCATTTCAAATGGAAACTATTTAATATAAGTAAAGGTAGTGCTGGGAAGGCTCTTTCATATCCAACATGGCAAGGGAAACTAAAATCAATGTTGATGTTTGGAGAAACTATTGTCATAGATTTAGATACTCAAGTGTGTTGAATAATGGAAAGTGGAAGGGGTTGTATCCCTAGTGAAAGGTGGTGACATCGTATCGAGTGTTATAGATCTACATACGGGTTAGAAATTTTAGTCCACCGCCTTTAATTCCTAAAGGCACATCTAAAAATATTAAAGGTTAAATAAGGATAGAGTTGTGAATAATTTTAATTTAGAGGGTAACTTCTACATGTCAATTATGGGGTTATAGAGGACAAGATATATACGGATTTAAAACCCAAGCGAATAAAATAATGTAGAGAATACAATCAATTTTATAGAACATTGATCAATGAAGAGGGACAAAAACAAAGAAGACCTTTTCTGCCAGGAAGAGAGGGTCTCTAGGGGCTTGGATTTTGATTAAATGAAGGATCCAATATCTCCTAGAGTAGGTCATAATTTGGAACTCAAACAAGCACAAGAGACAATGGCTAGAGAATTCCATCAAGGTAGACAAAGACTTATTTATGGGGTTCGTAGAGTAGGAACAACCTCTATAAAGGTGGTTCCACTATGAATATTATGTTAGTTAATATGCATGGCCTAGTGGGAGGGACAAAGAAAACATCCCTTAAAATATTTATGGATATGGAAATACCATACATAATTATGTTCCATGAATCAATGGGGAGGGAGGAATTAGATGATATATGAATATAAAAAACATTTTAGTTGTTGTATTTGTAACTTTTAAAGATATTATGATGTATATTGTCATCGCATGTTGTTGTAACCCCATTGGAGATGTGTTTCCCTCCTTTCGGTATGCCATTATTATGTATGGTCCTTGAGGTTCAACCTCCGTTGTAAGTCGAGGAAGTAGTCTCCAGTTTGATATAATGAAATGTATTTTTGGAGTCTCCCTAGGTGAAGTCGGCCCCATTAAGTTATGCATGATTTAAATTATCACATTATACCACTTGTTATGCATGATTTAAATGGTAACCATATCCCATATGCTTTAAATGAAGGCAATGATGATGACCTAGATGACAATGATGAACTAAATGATAATGATGGTGATGATGTTGTTGTTGATGATGATGATGGAAATGATGATGATGATCATCATCATCGTCAATTTTATCATCATCATCATGACACTATATTCATAATAATTGGCACCATTATCATGATGATTATTATATTCACCATCATCATGATTGGCATCATGATAATGATTATTAATATTCTCATCATTGTCATGGTCATCATCAATACAATCATGGCCCATGAGCCTTACAAAAAAGTGTTTGGGTATAAGTGAATGAAAATTTATGTCCCCAAAAAATGGCCAAATACCCAATACACATTCATGTTATTCCAAACCTCAAACTAATGCCCACATCTAAGGAAAAGGAAAAAATTATGTGATTATGTGATAATGATGATGACAATGGTGTTGTTGATGATGACAATGAAAATGACAATGAAAATGATGATGCTGATGCTGATGAAATGAATGATGATGAAAACAATGGCAATGATGTGATTATATGGTGATGATGATGATAATACTAATGATGACGATGACAATTATGATGACAATGAGAATGACATGAGAAATAATGATGTTGACAATGATGATGATGATGATGATGATCCTTATAAGAAAGTGTTGGTAGAGGTAAATAAACCCAATTTCACTACAAGCTCGACAAAGATAAAAATGTGCTCAATCATAGTTATAAGTTATGCATGCTTAAGATTGTAACTGTATCCCGGTTGTTATGCATGATTTAAATGGTAAACATATCCCATATTCTTTAAATGATGATGATGATGAACTAGATGACAATGGCAGTGATGATTTTTTTATGATGATGATGATGGAATGATCATCATCATCACCATCATCATCATCTTTTTCAGTGTCACCATGATTATCACAATAGTCATCATCATCGGCATAATCATCATTGATGTCATCATCATCACCATTGTCCTTGACATCATCATCATCATCATGGTTATTGAAATTTTCATCAGTTATTCATCATTACCTCTAGCATAAGAAATAACATCTACCCAAAATATGTGATTAGTGGAAAAGGGTCATGGAGGACACATACAATTTATGCATGACAAATAACAACTTATTTTTTAAGATGATCAACATCATAATTCTCATTGTATTCATCATCATTGTCATTGTCATCATCACCATCATCATCATTCATTTCATTGCCATCATAATCATTGTCAATGTCGTCATTGTGATTATCCTCATCATCATCATTGTCATCGTTCTCCTCGTTATCAACAGCATTATCATCATCATCGTAGCCATCCTAAATATCATAATCATTATCCTCGTTGTTATCTTCAACATCTAGGTGTAAAAATGGATGCAAAAGTGGATAAAAACATGGATGCAAAAAAAGGATGAAAACATAGATGCAACAAAAGTAGGCGCAAAAGTGGGCGCATAATGGGGTGCACCGAAAATGGATGCAAAAGGTGATGCAAAAGTGAATGAAAAAAATGATGCAAATGTGGAAGCAAAACATGATGAAAAAAGTGGCGCAAAAGTGGATACAACCATGGATATAAATCTAGATACAAAATTGGATGCGAAAGTGGATGCAACAAAAGTAGATGCAAAACTAGATGCAAAATTAGTTATAACACCCAATGCAAAACGTGATGCAAAAGTGGATGCAAAAATGGATGCATAAAGGGATGCAATAACTGATGTAGAATTGGATACACAAAGAGATGCAAACATGGATGCAAAAGTTGAAGCAAAAATGGGTGTGAATTAGGAAGTGACAAAAGTGGATGCAATAGTAGATGCAAAAAATGACGTAAACATGGATGCAAAATGGGATGCAAAAAGGGATGAAAATGTGGGTGCAAAAGTAGACGAAAAAGTGGATGAAAAAATGGATGAAAAAATGGATGAAACAAAACGAGATGCAAAACTAGACCCAAAACAAGATGTAAACTTTGATGCAAAACTTGGTGCATGAACGGATGCAAAAAAAGAAGCAGAAGTGGATGCAAAAGTGGATGAAAAACAAGGGCATAAAAGTTGAGGAAAACATGGACGTAAAAGGGGGTGCAACAAGAGTTAAATGTAGAAACTAGGCGCAAAATTAGGTGTGAAACTAGGCTCAAAACCTAATGCAAAACCTGGCACATAACTAGGTGCAAAACCCGTTGCAAATTACACCGCAATTTGCGCCAGATTTAGAAACAGGACATAAAAAAATCCTAAAATAGCACCAACCCATGAAATTACGTCATTTTGTCCAAAAAATGAAGAAAAATACACTAAAAGATGGTCTAAACGCAAAAAAGGATGCAAAAAGAGACGCTAAGTCCAGATTTTGTTGTAGTGATACATTGTGACAACCAGAGTTGCGTGAAGTTGTCAGAGAATCCAGTGTTCCATGACAAGTCGAAGAACATCGAGATCAAGTATCACTATATTAGGGATATGGTGCAGAGGGGAGCATTGAAGCTCCAGTATGTTGCAATAGAGGAACATATAGCTAATGTGTTGATGAAGCCATTGGCTAGGGTGAAGTTCGAGTACTTCAAGGAGAAGCTTGGTCTTCTCCAGATAGAGGTTTCCTCCAAGGGAAAGTGATGAGTCCCATAACCATTCTGATGAGCAGGTTAGATATAAGGGTTGAGCCATTCTGTTCATGGCTAAAGGATTAAGTTCCTCCCATGTCAAATATAAGGGCTACTGCCATTTTGACAAGTAGGTCAGATGTAAGGGAAGTGCCATTCTGTTCATTGCTAAAGGATTAAGTTCCTCCCATGACAGATGTGAGAGCTGGCCATTCTGACAAGTAGGTCAGATGTAAGGGCTACCGCCATTCTTATGAGTAGGTGAGATTTAAGGGCAGTGCCAATTTGTTCATGGCTAAAGGATTAAGTTCTTCCCATGATAGATGTGAGAGCTGATGATTCTGACGAGTAGGTCAGATGTAAGGGCTAGTGCCATTCTGATGAGTAGGTCAGATGTAAGGGAAGTCCCATTTTGTCAGGGCTAAAGGATTAGGTTCCTTCCATGTCAAATATGAGTGCTGGCCATTCTGATGAGTATGTTAGATGTAAGGGATACCACCATTCTTATGAGTAGGTCATATATAAGGGATACCAAAGACCTACGAGGAGGTAGGAATACACCTAGCATGAAAGAAGGCTAGCTCTGTAGAATTTCATGTGATGAGAAGAATAATGAGATAGCACATATGATGATGACTAGAGAAGATCCTGATCGAGCTATGGTCCAGATCTAGTTATAATGACTCTGAGAGATCCAGATGGAGTGATGATCCATATCTAGCAGTGATGATCTAGATCGAGTGATGATCCAGATCCAGCAGTGATGATCTAGATCATGTGATGATCTAGATCCAACAGTGATGGTATAGATCGAGTGATTATCCTGATCCAGTCTGGTGATGATGATCCTAATCGAGTGATGATCGAAATCCAGTGATGATGATCCAGTGATGATGTTCCAGATCGAGTATGATCTAGTGAAGATGTTCCATATCAAGTATGATCTAGTGACGATGTTCTAGATCGATTATGATCCAGTGATGATGATCTAGATCGAGTGATGATCCAGATCCAAATGAAAGATGACTTGAAGACGAATAATACTTGAATATGCAGATGACGAGATGATCCAATTGATACAGAGAAGAAGACCAGTGATGAAAATTGTGTCGAGAGAATACCTTCCTAGTTAAGAGGGAGTGTTAATGTAATTATAACTTCAGAATGTATTTCACTTGTATTTATTATCTATTGTAACCTGATGTTTAATCCGGGATGTTATCATGTTATTTCATGCCCCGATGTTCCGATAGGGAGAATTAATAATATAAACAAGTCATGTCAAGTCAGTGTGGGTAACCCTCCAATTGTCTAAGGGTTAAAGTCCCCGCAGTTCCCGGGAACTAGGATTATTAGACTCTCCTAGGAGAGGTCGGCCCTAGTAGGTTTCTAGTCATGCTAGGATTAGTATAAATAGAGAGCTGGACTCTCTATTTAGCACACATCACTTGCATACTCAAGTGTAGCTCATAGTTTAGGAAGGAGAAGACAATGGGGCTAGTGAACAAGAAGGTTACTACTGTCGGGAGTGCATCTTACTATTTTGTGGTTTTACCTTTGTGATGATTCTATCTCTGAGGAAGTTTTGGGTTTTTCTCCATTTATGGTTTCCCCGAGGAAAAACACTGTGTTCATTGTCTCTTGTGTTTGATTGTTGTACTTATTGTTCTCTAAGTTAAAGATCCTAACATAATGCTAGCTTGAATATTGAAAAACTAACAATTACGAATGATTTTCTCAACCTTATATTATTTCTACATAATTATTATATCAGGATTTATATCATCTCACAAAATTTGGACTCGTGCGATTGATAACATTCCAATAAAGATAGGAACAACAAGGTATATACTAAACACAATTCCAAGTCCAGGAATACATATTGTAATAAAACAAAATCTGATTTTATAAAAGCATATGATAATTAAATAATCATGTATCCCAACATTCATCAATCATGCAACTCTTTATTTATGAAACAAGTATGCAACTCTATATTCATGTCTTTAAGAAACAATCAAGCATCCTTTATATTCATATTTTATAAAATAATCATGCATGTTCTATATTCATATCTTATGAACAATCATGCATCCTCTATATGACTGTAATGAACATATTCCAAAGCATATAGATTTAAATATAATATAATACAAAAAAAATTTATTGATCTTTTTATTGTTGTGCATGCTCCCTCTTGATCTATGCTTCCTTGTGGATATTACTGAAGTCCCTCGGTATTGATCTCTTTGAAAAATTGAGTGCATGCAGGAGGTAGCAAATCTCTACATCGAGAAAGTGGATCCCATGCAACCCGAAGTGAATGTTCTTCTTTCAAAGAAAAATTATTCCGACAATCATCTTCTTCTTTGGATGATATATCAACTATATGATTCTCTCATTATACACAATATCCATTGAATAATTATAATATCCAACTTACAGCTCTTGGGGTTGTTCCATTAATTGGTCCACTTTGGGAAAATGACCATAACAAGAATTCTGGGGATTTAATATTCAAATAACTGATTGTATCTCTAAAAAAGTTTTGTATTTTTTAAATATTCTCATGCGTAATCTAAATCGGCCCATTTCAGAAGTGGGTTTTCAACTGTTTTGTCTGATTCCTCATGGATTGATCAAAACGTCTCCACGAAATTTATGTGCTGAAAAGTGATGGAAATGGTGCATCTTGACTTGCTCTTTATTATGCCCTATATAAAGAGTCCTCACTCACTAAGGTCAAGTAAACATATAGATCATTCTCCTCAATAATGATTCACACTCTTTCCTTCAATTCGGAAGTGTCTTAAAATTGGTCTTTCGATTGGATGGAGATCGATGCCACGGATCCAAGATCTTTGCTCAATACTTCTCAAGATCACATAGGATTTAGTTGCTTGCATAAACTAAGCTCTTGCATGGCATTTCTTTGATACCATGTTAGTGATTGAGAAAAATATGAAGAAACTTCAACTTTAAAACTTTAATCCATAATAACAATGCATATAAATCTCATCAATAATTCAAAGACATAAATCAAACCATAGAACACAAGATATACACTCGAAAAACCCTCTACTGATTCAGAGGATAAAAACTCAGCAAACGGTCTGATAGTATGATTGATAAGTGATAGAGAATGATTACAACACAATAGAATATTGCTTCCACCGAGAGCACTAGAGAGTGGAGATCGAATGGAAAACCGTATCTAACTTGCCAAGTGCACAACACTTTCATAACAAGTCAAATTAGGTTTTACAACAAAAATAGAATGGTTGCATGTAACAAAAACTTGTTAACACTTATAACATTGATCCATCTTTAATCATGCACCCCTATGATCTAGTGTCAATATGGCACTCAATAATTATCTCCCACAAGAAGATATGTACCTTCCATTTATTAACTAACTCTAACTGAGTTGTTAACTGAGCTGAATGAAATGGAACTACATGCAACTGAATGGAACTAGGTGTAAATTCATACAATCGAGTGTAACTAAACTGAACTAAATGTAACTGAACAAAACTGAATGTAACTGAATTGAAATTAATGTAAATGAACAAAACTGAATGTAACTGAACAATAATTGAATGTAACTTAACAGTAACTGAAAGTAACCAAACATAACTGAATGTAACCTGACATAACTGAATATAACTGAATAGAACTAAATGTCGCTAATCAGAACTGAATGTAACTGAACAATAACTAGTTCTTTTCCATCAATGTTTATTTCCAACAATCAAATCGAGTTTACTTGGTTGCAACATATGCAATTTGAATTCTCTCTCTTTCTCTGTGCTTATATTAAATATCTCTGCATGGTCCATATGTGTTTTCATTAAATAATCATCTTTATCAAATCATACTCATAAGATCGTTTCCAAACCTATGATCATATATATTGCCCCATGTCATATAGTCATATGCTAAAGTAAATCACTCTAGGGGTAGCTAATCCCTAAAGGATACTTCTAGTACCTGTTGACCATAACTATCCATACACCACATAGCATATATAATTTACATAGTAAAGCACACCACCTCAAAACATGAGGATATTTGTACAAATTGATATTAATCACAAGTATACTATCTTGATATTACTCACAAGACTCATCTTGATATTACTCACAAGCTTTATTGCATCACCACCTCAATCATATGAGGATACTTGTAGGACTACACAATTCTACTGCATCACCATCTCAATCATATGAGGATACTTGTAGGACAACAATACAAGTCTACTACATCACCACCTCAATCTTATGAGGATACTTGTAGGACTACACAAGGTTACTGCATCGCCACCTTAATCATATGAGGATACTTGTAGGACTACACAATTCTATTATCTTTGTATTACTTACAAGACTGGAGAATGAATCCTGATGCTATAATATCAACACTTGTTATTGGGATTCTTTTTCCTATGCTTAGCCCCCGTATAAACAAGCATCATCTGAAGTAGCACACCTCTTATGTGACATCTGCAACACACAACATCCACTTTTGCTCTCTCTAACTTCCTCCATATTGCAGCAACATCAACATGATATAAAACATTTCACTTTTGTAGAGCCTTGTGTTTCTATGACACTTCCACCAGTTTCCAATAACATGCTCATGGGATAACAACACCGATCATCCTTTTTTTCTTGTCAAATTTGGTACTTTTATTTTAGTAGTCGCAACGACACAGCTAAGAAACATTTGGATCGGGTACCATTTACATACATCCCATCCCATCTGGGTCTATGTATACACCTACTTCCTCTGAACACCTCACAACAACATCCATATTTGGTTCATTTGGATATGTTAGTTCCGAACTGTGATCTATGTAGTCACTCGATCTATTCAATAACTCTTGATAACAACATTTATATTGGGTTCATTTGGAGATGTTCCCTCCCACCTCGATTTATGTAGTAACTTACTCAATTAAGGAGCACTTCACAACAACATCTAGATTAGGTTCCTTTGGAGAAATTCCCTCCCAACTGAGTTTATGTATGCACCTATGTAACACACCCAAAAATTGTACATACAAAATAATTACATGTGTTATTTTTTTTTGTTGCTTGAGCAGCATTCTAAGTTTAATTTAACAATTATTCTAATATTTGATATCTTGTTGTTTATGACAAGAAACATTGGTGAAAAAGGTGTCTAGTTCCTTAAGAACCTTCAACCACACTCCTTCACGTGATGTACTTTTTGTTACTCTATTTATTTAAACTTTTGACTTTAAGTTAGGCTGACCTAGTGTAAGGCATGGGAGACGGTACTTGTGACTTCAATTTAGGATGACCTTGCCTAAAGCATGGGAGACGGTACTTCTCTTTAACTAGCCTGTTTTTTTTATCTTGAAAGTGTTTTTTTATAAGGCTTTTTCTTATCAGAGATGTGCAACCCACCCCTAAGTATGAGACTTAGGGTTTGTACAAGCATGTTTTCCATGTAGATATTTAACGGTCTGGAAATAAAAACCAGGTTATTTAACCAAGGAAGCACAATTTGGTTTAAAGAATTTGAATGGGCCCTATACCTCCGTGGTGTAATTATTATCATGCATGTGTTATGGGTTTTTGTGGTTTTTCAGTTGTATCATTTCCATGCTTATAATTTTGGTCATGCTCATAATAAGGTTCTATTATTACGATAGTATGGGTGATTGGATTTGTTAATCCTAGTGCTAGGGTCATGGTTATGCACATTTAAATATTTTAAGGCTTTTATAGTTACCCTAACTTTAACATTAATATTACCTCTCAATACTTAGGAAAAGGAAATGACTAGCCATAACCACAATGTCATTAGTCAAAACCCTAGATAACATTACTTCAAAAGCCATACATGAAGGTTTGTATAAGGTTAAAGTATTATGGTGTGTGTGCATACCATGGTTGACCCAAAGCTATAATGTTTTGTTTGGCATATGACGATGCTTCAAGTTCTGTGTTGATTTATGTATTATGGTAATCTGCACAATGAGCAAGGTTTAGATTTGCAATTATTGTCGAAATGAATTCATTCATGCACATTTATTGGAACTTTTTGCGTCTGTAATGAAAAATGTGGCCTGGTTGCGAGTTGGTAGCGTAGCGAGGCCTGCGAGGAAATATGGGACTTCATCTTCCCTACAACTCGATGGTGATAGCGATTCAAGTTGATAGGGTTTGTAAAGGGATTTTACTTGTTCTATTTCCGCGTTCATATTGTTGGGTTTTGTCAGAATTATTGTTGAGGGCCAAACTCTGGTGACTGGTGGTTTATTCCAAGAACTTGTCCACGTTCTTACTAGTTCTTGTGTTGTTTAGAGGTGACAAGGATTCTAGAATTTAACCCAGAAGATGGCCTCTCTTGTCAAGATCCTTCAGACTGTTGTAGCTCTCACCTCACGCAGTCTTCTAAAATAGGTAAAAGTCTCGTTGTTAAAACTTAGTTTGCATTAGAGGAAATTTCAACTCAAAATGGGCCTCCTAAAATGAACTAATAAAATAATAGTTAAAATAATAAAATAATATTTATTAATTTTGGAGGAAGAAAAGAAAAAAACTACTTTTTTGTTTGTATTTTTGACATATCTCCCTGTGGTTTTACTCAAATTTTGATCGGGAGAGCTCGTTGGATGCGGAATTAAATTCCGCATCCAACAAGTACCCACTCGGCATACTTTTGACGGACCCCGCTACCCCAAAAACAAGAAATACCTGAAAAAACGAAATGATGACCGCTGCCCCAAAAACAAGAAATACAAACAAAAAAAGTAGCGGTCATCATTTTGTTTTTCAGGTATTTCTTGTTTTTGGGGTAGCGGGGTCCGTTAAAAGTATGACGAGTGGGTACTCGTTGGATGCGGAATTTAATTCCGCATCCAACGAGCTCTCCCGATCGAAATTTGAGTAAAACCACAGGGAGATATGTCAAAAATACAAACAAAAAAAGTAGTTTTTTTATGATACCTATCCCCAAATTTATATTAAAAATGTGTTTAAGACCTATACGGTATTTCAAATTTAAAGCAATTTCATTGGCTAACACATGATGACATGGAATTTGAATAAAAGTTAAAAGTCCCATTTTGAGTTGAAATTTCCTCTAATGATACATTTTCACTATTACTTTCAATTTTTTACTGAATTGAGCTTTCTTCTTTTGTGCAAATTTAGAGGGATAAGAGTGCTTAGAGGATCCAACCATTGGTCACACATAACCAGCGTCAAGGTAAGAAAGTATTCCCTTTCCTACATTAACTAATTTAGTTTGTTAAAGTTATTTAAATGTGGAAAACTCAACTTTATTTTCTTTTCATATTTTGGAATTTGGAGGAAGGCGACAGGGTCACCTTCTCCATGCCAAGGTAAGTACACTCATCCTCAAATATTAATAATGTTTGTTTTTACATTTCTTTCTAGGTCTAAAAATGTTGACCTATTTTTATCTATTGGTTGCAGGACCCATGGCTGGGTCATGAGGTTTTTCCAGTAGTGGCTGTAGCTCCAATATAAGTTTCTTGTTCTTCCTATTTAAGGGTTTATGTATATCTTGTCGCTGAGGGTTTCACATGTGTAAAAATTTGGTTTTAATGGTACAATATTCGATGGTTTAAACCTATTTATGTTTATGGTTCTGTAAAGATTTTTTTTTATTAAAATAACTTATACCTCAGTTATGTGCAACAATTGTATCCATTACGAAAAATGGTCCTATGACCATCTAGATTGCTAAAAGAAATTGATATGTATTTTTTTTCAAAGGTTTGATATGTATATATTTTTTTTCAATATTAAAAGAGGGCTATCGGTGAACCCTCGGCCACCGTTTAGGATGGTCTAATGACCATAAATCTTGTTTATATGTAATACATGTATTTTAATAGCGCTATAAGCGGTGGTGGAGAACTCTCTTATGATTTATTATGACCATCTTGAAGTGGTTTATGAAAAAGATACAATTCTCGGTTGTGTTTTTAATTATGCCTTACATTAGAGTGGATTTTTTCATCTGTGTGTGCCTGGGGCTTGACCTACGAATCCTTTTGTTAAAAAAACAGAATTTTTATTTGTGTTTATGTGCTTCTTAAATACTATTTGGGACTTGATCCTCTAAAATTAGTTAATATGGTTTCCCAATTTTAAAATGGAAGAGGATTTTCCTACGTGTGATAATTTACTTATATTGTGTAATTTCTTATTGTTGGTTTATAATATTTCGGTTTGGAAGCAACATTTGGATTTTTTCCCAAAACATAGATCCTCTCGTAGCGAGGAGTAATGCGATTTTTAGCGTAAGTAATGAATATTTGAATTAAGATTTTTGTTGGGTATCCAACAGATCCAATCCTTCTTTTATTTAAAGAAAATAGTGGAATTTTTAATTATTGCTTGGTTTACAAAGTTAATTTACCTCTGGTGGTTGTCCTCTGTATTGGAATTGGTATTTAATTCATCAATTTGTTTCCATATTTTTTATGTTACTTTTTTTTATTACATGTACCAACTAAAAGGTTTTCCAAACTATACTTTATTATTGTAACCTTAAGGGATTTGATCAAGTGACCGATGATGAGATTATATAATAGATCCAGGATTCCCATAAGCAAATTTTTAGATCTATTGGAAAGTAAATAGACCTGTAAATTTAATACTTGTTTAAAGATCCTTGATCCATGAACTTGTTGTGTTTGTAGACATACTTAATTATATTCTTAAATCTTACTTGTTTCCTAATTCATAATATTAAGAATATTATTTAAAAAGGGTTTTCGATCTAAACTAACAGTTTACAGATATAGATATTAGCATTAATTAATCTACATTAGGGGTTCTTAGATAAACATTACTTAGAATCATGTGCTTACTTAGAAGGATGTAGATCTAATATGATATTCATACATTATGAGTTTGGTTTGATAATTTATCTTTAAAATGAAAAGAAAAAGGATATCTTAGACGATGCATAACATTAATATTGAATATTTATAAATTGTAATAAGAAGTCGAACAAATGCGACTTAAATGGACTAGTTTTGTAAAGCTAGGAAGAAAGTACTGTTAGTTTTTCAACATTTAAGCTAGCATTATGATAAGATCTTTTCACTGAGAGAATAACAAGCACAACAATCACATAATCACATCACAAGAGACAAGAGA
>LPNX010877165.1:147996-204762 GCA_001517045.1 Pseudotsuga menziesii
TACAAATCTATAGATATAGCATAAAATGAGAATGTATTGGAAATCCATTTACTAATTCCAAAATCAAAATACAGAAGTAAAATGATCTAGGCAACGATGCAACTAGGAATTTATATTTAAAGATTAATAACTTTGTGTTACTAATTGAATAGTAACTCCATTAACTCCATTAATAACTTTGAAGATTAAACTCCATTAAAACATAATACCCAAATACAATATTCGAATAGTCAAAATCATATAATTTATCTACTTCAGGTCTAGGGAATCATAATCTACAACATTTAAATGTAAATTAGAAACCTAGAACAAACGCTCCACAAAAACACGAGTGGAGATGTCGTTCCTTCCAACCAACTCCTAGAGTAGAAAAGTTACTTTCTCTAGAAACCCTGAGCATTTTTGCTGATTCATAAGAGAAAAAATAAATGCGCCATCTCTTGCATTTCAGAGATGTTTAATACCCTTCCAATTCTAGCCCCTTGCTTCTCATCGACATAGTAATTTATAGTATTCTACCTAGGACTTGGTCATTTATGAGTCTCTTGCTCTTTAGCACTCAACTAGGAGTTATGACCCAATTTTAGGGGATGGTGCTTCCTCCTGAGTTCTCACTCAGTGGTTTTTGCCACTTTTCTTTTTCCTCCTGTGGATGAACAGGAACTCTTAAAAAAATATATCCACTGTTGTCCCCATTCAACATATTTTAATAAATAATTTTTTTTTGTTTCCAAAATGTTTTATTCTTGAAATTTCAGTAAAAAATAATAAAAGGAAAATAATAATAAAGTATTTTCGAAAGAATTAATAATAATAATTAATTATGGGGGTGTTACATACACTTCCACTTAGAAGATAACATGATCCTCGATGTTATAAGTTTGTTTCATTCTTCCATTACATTCTGTGGAATAACTCTGGATATGCCTCTTGCATATTACTTTCCTTCTCCCAAGTAGCTTCTTCCGGACTAAGGTGCTTCCATTGCACCTTGAGTTGTCTGACGGTACAGTTTCGGTGTAAAAGTTCTCCCATATGAAGAATGCGCTTTGGCCCCAATTGGAACTCTCCTTCGGGTTCCACTTGGATTACATTACACTCAATCACATGATAATTGTCATGAATATATATTTTTAATATAGAAACATGAAATACGTTATGAAATTTGATATTTGGTGGTAGGGCTAACTCGTATGCGACTAACCCTACTTTATACAATATTCCAAATGGTGCGCAATATCTAGGAACCAGTTTTGAATACTTGCCCAGTATTAAATAGATTTTCTTGGGATTTACCTTTATGTACATATGTTCACCTACTTGGAACTCTCTAGGAGTTATTTTAAAATTAACATAGCTCTTATGGAAATATTGGGAATCTTTCAAATCTTGCAATACATGTTTCATGGTTAGCTCCATTTCCTTTAATAAATTAGGTCCTAACATTAATCTATCAAGAGGGATAATCCATGAGATTGGAGTATTAAACTTATGCCCATATAATATTTCGAATGGACTCATACCTGCAAAAACATGGAAACTATTATTATAAGAAAATTCAACTAAGTGTAGGTAGTCTTCCCATTTACCTAGTTTGTTCATAACATACATTATTAGCATGTATTCTAGAACCTAGTTTACTTGTTCAGTATGTCCATCTGTTTGTGGAGGATGCAGTACCGAATTTTAAGTAGGTACCCAAGCCTTTACACAAGGCTTTCGATAAATTACCTCTAAACTTCACATATCTATCTAAGACAATCAATTTCGGCACACCATGTAGCCTAAATATTTATTCAATGAAGATGTATGTAGTATTAACAACTTTGTAGGTAGATTTAACATGCATTAAATGTGTTGCTTTGCTCAATTTTTCCACCACCACCATGATGGAATCATGTTTTTTAAATTATCTGGAAGTCCAGTGATGAAATCCACACTAATTGTCTCCCATTTCCATTGTGGAATGGGTAGTGGATACAACAATCCTGCGGGATGTTGGTGCTCTGCTTTGACTTGTTGTAATTCAAGGCAACGAGCTAAGTGTTCAACCACTTCCTTTTTCATATTTAGCCAAAAGAAATATTTTCTAATCATGGTAATCATTTTCATATAACCCAGATTCCTTGAGTATGGTCTTTTATGTATTTCATCCATGACTATCAATTTAATTTCTGCAAGGTTTGGTATGTAAAATATTTTTTATGCAGCAATAGGCCTTGTTGATTTAGGCTGAAATCTGTTTTTATTTGATTTTGTTCATTTTAATACTTCTTTTCTTTTAACACTTGATATTGTTTATCAGAAATTCTAGTGCTTAGAATCTTATTTTCCAAATCATATTCATATATGCTCCTTACAAGCAGTAAATTTCCGTGTCTACTTAGAGCGTCATCAACTCTATTCTCTTTTCCTTTAATATGTTTTATTTCAAAGTCATACTCACTTAGAAAAGATATCCATGTGGCTTGTATTGAATTTAAATTATGTTGATCAAATAAATATTGAAGGTTGATGTTGTCAAGACATAAGTAAAAAAATTCTTCCAATTAAATATTGTCACCACATTTTTAAGGCATGAATTATAGCAGCAAGTTCTAAATCATGTGTCACATAGTTTTTCTCAGGATATTTTAGTTTTATGGATTCATAATCCACCACATAATTATTTTGCAGTAAGACTCCACCTAACCCTTTGTTGCAGGCGTCGGTATAAATGATGAAATCCTTGAACGGATCAATAAATTTTAAGATCGGGGCGGTGGTTGATAAGTGTTTTAACTTGTTAAAACTTTCCTTTCACTTATTAGTCCACTCGAACCTTTTACCTTTCTTTTGTAATGAGGTTATGTGGTAAGATGTCTTAGAGTACCCTTCAATCAAATTCTGGTAGTATCAGGTAATCTCCATGAATGATCTAATATCATATACATGCTTAGGAACCTACCATCCCATGATGCTTTTTACCTTGTCTCGATCAATTGAGATTCCATCCTTGGACACTATGTGTCCAACGTACAAAATGTTGTCTTTGAAAAAGACACACTTACTAAACTTTGCATAGAGGTGTTGTTCTCTTAATACTTGCAAAGGTATTTTTATATGTTCTTTGTGTTCTTGTTCATGCGTATTGTAGATAGGTATTTTTTCAATGAAGAGAACTACAAAGTTATCGAGATAATTACTTAAGATAGTGTTCATTAAACACATGAACGCAACAGGTGGGTTTGTCAACCCAAAGGGAATTTCGACAAACTCAAGGTGACCATAACGAGTCCTAAATGATGTTTAAATATATCTTCATCTTTAATTCACACTTGATGATAACTCGATCTTAAATCTATCTTCAAAAATATAGTTTCTTCATGGAACTAATCGAATAGATCATCTATCAAGGGAACTCGGTGTTGGTTTTTAATAGTCATTTTATTTAATTTCCGGTAATCTATACATAACCTTAGTTTTTCATCTTTCTTTTTCACAAACAAGATTGGTTTTCCCTAGGGAGAGACACTTCGTCGAATGTACTTCTTATCTATTAGTTCTTGTAATTATTATTTTATTTCTGTGAGTTCGATTATATTCATTTGATATGGAGCTTTCAATGCTGGTATTGATCCAAGTATCAGATCAATTGTGAAGTCGATATCTCTTTTTTGGAGGAAGTATGGGGACTTCTTCCGGAAAGATATCCTCGGACTCCTTTAAAAGATGTATGTCTTCCAGGTTAGGTTTCATATTTTTTTCTTGATCATTCATTATATAAACTGTAAATACCTTACACCATTTTCTTGCTAACCTTTTCATTTGTAAAGAAGATATTTCTCATATGGTTACCTTTCCTAGGGATTCCTTTCACCTTTATATTATTTCTATTGTTATCTATACATGTAAATGTTTTATCAAAAAATTTTAAGAATATGTTATTCTAGGAAATCCATTATTATTAACATATCATAATATCCTAAAGGAAATACATTTACATTCACATGCGTAAGGAAATCATTCAACATTATCTTACAATTTCTAACAATACTAGTAACCTTTCATTTTGTCCATGTGGCTAACTATTCTTGCCAAGACTTATCATAAATCAACTATTCTAGGTGAAATATAACTCAGTATTACACCTGGATCAATTAAGATAGAGATAGGTTTATTGTTTATCATACCTTCAATTTTTACCATAGAGTTCTGGTGTTCTGCTTGCCGATTTGCTAGTGTGGTGCAGATTCTAGGAATGTTGCATTCCATGTCTCCAACTATGACTGCTTCTTTTAGAGAATGTACATTAAAATTATTTTTACTTACTGGGTACTCTTTAAAGTAGTGGGGTCCTCCACACTCCCATAAATTTATAGGTTATTTATGTGCTGAGTTTTTAATAGGAGCATTTGAAGGTTCTTTTACAACATAGTTTTGGGGTTTATAGTTTTTATAATTATTTCCCTGGTACCCCCTGTAGTAATTTCCTAAATTATTATGAAATTTATTTTGTTTATTTTTAGGATCATAATTATTGGGTATTTTTATTCTTCCAAGAAGACACATTTTCTCTTTTATTTTTATCTAGGTAGTAACAAAAGTTTTACTTCTTAGTCACTTCCTCTAGCATCTTTGGAATGTCATATTCAATATGTTCTTTAAATATGAGGGGAAAACGACTGAGGAGCTGTTGTATCTTTGTCTTCTCATCAATTATGTAGGGGACATAAAGAAGTCAGCTTAAGAACTTACTACAAAGTTCTTTCATTGTCATATCACCTAGCCTTAGTTCATAAACCTCTTTATCTTTTTCTTCATAATATTGTTCACATAAATAATTTGTTTTAAATATTTTCTTAAAAAATTTCGAGGTTACATACCTTTCTTTTATACGCTTAACTTTGTTTATGTCGTGCCACCATATATTTTCATTTCCGGTCAGATTATAGATGGCCATTTTTTCCTTCAACTCATCTAAGTAATTATATGTTTGGAAGTACTTCTTCATTCTAGAAAGCCAGGATTCTACCTCTTCGCACTTCTCAATTTCTTTTCCAATTAAACATGGGTGGTTTAATTTTTTTGAACTCCCCATAGATTTCCTCATAGGGTATGTACTTTTTCTTCTTTTTATTATTGTCACTTATTTCACTTGACTCTTGTGACAGTATTCTGCCTCTTCGCACTTCTCAATTTCTTTTCCAATTAAACATGGGTGGTTTAATTTTTTTGAACTCCCCATGGATTTCCTCATAGGGTCTGTAATTTTTCTTCTTTTTATTATTGTCACTTATTTCACTTGACTCTTGTGATTTTCTATGGTGTTTAATTGACTCTTTGCTTGAAGTGTCAATGTTATGGCTAGAAAATTCCATCTTTCTACCCTTACATTTACTGTATGGGGTAGTTTTAGGGAGTTCCTGTTTATATTATTTATTTTTATATGTTTCTTCGTTATGGATTTTTGATAATAGGAGAGTGTTCATTTTTTCATGGACCTTCAGAATTCGCTCGTTATCTTTTTTGAATTTTCTTAATTCAAATCTTAGTTCATTAACAGTCTGTTTTAATTCATATTTACTATCTAGAATATCATTTAGATCTACCCAAATCTTTCCATCCCTTAAGTTACCCTCTTTAGTATTTTAAGGTTGTTTCAGGTGACATTCCTCTTCTGCACACATTCCCACATCTTCCATATTTCCTGCAAAATATGTTTGTATTTATATTTGTTGTGTGTACAAGAATTTTACAAAGAAAAATAAACAAGATTTAGTTTACTGTTGTTCCTTAGCAGTTTCTGTGTTGATCCTATTAAGCCATAGCATTGAAACTGTGGTCTGATATGATTATGTAACTTACACAAAAATTCTACATAATTTTTTTGTACATGTGTTATTTTTGTTTTTGCTTTAGCAACATACCAAGTTTAATTTACTGTTGATTCTAATATTTGATATCCTGTTGTTTATGACATGAAAAATTGATGAAAATGGTGGTTATTTCCTTCAGAACCTTCAGCCACAATCCTTTAGGTGATGTACTTAGGTTACTCTGTTTCTTTAAAGTTTTGAATTTAAGTTAGGATGGCCTAACCTAAGGTGTGGGAGATGGTACTTGTGAATTTAAGTTAGGCTAACCTAGTCTAAGGTGTGGGAGACAGTACTTGTCTTGACCCATCCTGTCATTTATCTTGAAAGTGTTTTTTATAAGGCTTGTCCTTATCACAAATGTATGCTCCACCCTTAAGTATGAGACTTAGGGTTTGTACAAGCATGTATTCCATGCAGATATTCAATGGTTTAAAAAGAAAAATGAGGTTATTTAACCAAGGAAGCACAATCCAGTTTAATGCATTTGAAGAGGCCCTATTCCTCCATGGCATAATTATTATCATGCATGTGTTATGGGTGTTTGCGGTTTTCAGTTCTATCATTCACATTCTAATACTTTTTTCCATGCTCATAATAAGGTTATATTATTATGATAGTATCAGTGATTGGATTTGTTAAGCGTAGCAATAGAGTCATGGTTATCCACATTTAAATATTTTAAGGGTTTAATAATTACCCTAACTCTAATGTTCATATTACTTCTCAATTCTTATGAAAAGGAAACGACTAGCCATAACCACGATGGCATTAGTCCAACTCGTCGACAACATTAGTTAAAATTCCATACATGAAGGTTTGTATAAGGTTAAATTATTATGGTGTGTGTCTGCACCATGGTTGACCCAAATTTATTATTTGTTGTTTGGAATATGATGATGTTACAAGTTCTAAGTTGATTTATGTACTATGGTAATCTACGCAACGACCAAGGTTTAAATTTTCAATTATTGTTGAAATGATTTTTTTGTGCAATTTTATTGTAACTTTTTGGGTTTGTAATGAAATACTGTGACCTGGTTGTGAGTTGGCAGCACGACCAGGCCTACAAGGAAGTGCGAGCATTCATCTTACCTACACCTAGATAGTGATAATGATGTGATATGATAGGGTTTGTAAAGGGATTTTACTTGGTATGTAGCTCCATTGTTGTTGGTAGGTTTTGCCGAAATTCTGGTCGAGGGATGAAAGCTGCAACTGTTTTTTTATTCCATGAACTTTTCCTTATTATTACTATTTTTGGTGTTATTATGAGGTGATGAGGATTCTGGAGTTTAACCTCACTAGTTGCCTCTATTTCTGATCCTCTTCAGATTGTCGCATCTCTTACCTGGTGCATAGTCTGCTAAAACAGGTAAAAGTTTTGTTGTTGAAACTTAGTTCGGTGCATTTTCACTATTAATTTTTTTTTTTTACTGAAAAATAGTTTCTTGTTATTTTTCGACCTAGAGGGATAAGGGAACTAAGAGTAGCCGAACCTTGGCCACCCACAACCACCATCAAGTGAAGAAATTATAGCATTTCCTTCATTAATTAATTTAGTTTGTGAAATTTCTTTAAATGTGGAAAACTCAATTACCATTTCTTTGCATAGTTTGGTGCTAGGAGGAGGCGATAGGGTCACCTTCTCCTAGGCATACGTCTTAGAATGCCATACAAAGTACACTCAGCCTCAAATATTCATAAATGTTTGTTTTTACATTTCTTTCTAGGTCTAAAAACATTAACCTATTTCTATCTTGTGGTTGCAAGACCCACGTACAGGTCATGAGGTTTTTCCACCAATGGCTGCAACTCTAAGATAAATTTATTATTCTTTGCATTGAATGGTTTTTGTACAACGTCTCGCTGAGGGTTTATCCTATGTAAAAACATGGTTTTAACGCTACCATATTCGATGGTTTTACTGCAAGTAATCTTCAATGGTTTAAACATATTTATGTTTATGGTTATGTAAAGATTATTTTTGCTTATTAAAAGATTTATGCATAAGTTCTCTGTAGAAATGGTATCCATTACGAAAAATGGTCGTACGACCAGCTATACTTCTTAAACAAATTGATATGTATTTGTTTTCAAAGTTTTTATATCTATATATTTCTTTTAAATATTAAAAGATGGTTATCTATGAACCCTCAACCACCATTGAGGATGGTCTCATGGCCGTAAATCTTGTTTATCTGTGATACATAAATTTTAATAGCATTGTAATTGATAATGGTGAACTCTCTTATGAGTTATTACGACCATCTTGAAGTGGTTTATGAAAAATATACAGTTCTTGGTTGCGTTTTTAATTATGCTTTGCATTAGATTGGATATTTTGATCTATGTTTTCATGGAGCTTGACCCACGAATCCTTCTAGTCAAAATAATACAGTTTTGATTTGTGTTTATGTGCTTCTTTAATACTGTATTAGACTCGATCACCTAAATTTCATTATTATGGTTTCTCAATTTTAAAATGACCGAGGCTCTACCTCCGTGTATTAATTTATTGTTACTATCTAATTGTTTATCGTTGGTTAACAACATTTTGGCTTTGTAGCCACATTGGGGTTTTTCCGCAAAACATAGATACTCCTATAACCAGGAGTAATGTGATTTTTAGTGTAAGTAATGAAGATTTGACTTAATATTTTTGTTGGTTATCCAATGAATCCGGTCCTTCAATTATTTAAAGAAAAGAGTGGAAGTTATAATTACTTCTTGGTTTAAAAATTGGATTTACCCCTAGTGATTGTCCTTCGTATTTGAATTGATAATTAATTCATCAATATTTCTCCATAGATTGTCTATCAGTTTCTTTTATTACATGTACCTACTAAAAGGTTTTCCATACTATAGTTTATTATTGTAACCTTAAGGGATTTGATCTCGTGACTGGTGACACAATTATATAATAGATCTAGGCTTCTCATAAGAAATATTCCATATATGTTGGAAAGTAAATAGACCTATAAATATAATACTTGGTTAAGGATCCTTGATCCATCAACTCGTTCTGTTTATAGACATACTTAAGCAGATGCCTAAATCTTACTTGGTTTTTTTTGTATGTTCGAGTGCCCTGTGACTTTTTGGGAGAACCTTTGGTCTGAGAAACCACAATATAGGGGGATCTAAGCCGTCAAAATCACCTAGACATCACACCCAACCTAGACCACACCAACCCTTAGCATGGTTGGAATTAAATGTCGCCTCCCAGGAGTAGCAGGTTTTGATATTGGGCCGCCAAGCAAACGAAACCCCTCTCGGTCATTTACTCTATCAGAATTTGACAAATCATACTTGTTTCGTAAGTCATAATATTAAGAATATTATTTAAAAATGGTTTTGGATCTAAGCTAATAGTTTACATATAAAAACACTATCATTAATTAATATACATTAGGGGTTCTTAGATAACCATAACTTAGAATCATGCGCTTAGTTAGAAGGATGTAGATCTAATATGATATTTAGACATTATGAGGTTACTTTGATAATTGATCTTTAAAATGAAAAGAAAAAGGAAATTTGAGATGATGCATACCATTAAGATTGAATATTCATAATTTGTAATAAGAAGTCAAACAGATGCTGCTTAAATGGAGTTTGTCTGTAAATCTAAGAAGAAAGTACAAATCTATACATATAACATAAAATCAGAATGTATTGGAAATCCATTAACTAATTCGAAAATAAAAATGCAGAAGTAAAATTATCCACACGACGATGAAACTAGGAATTTATAGTAAAAAAAAACTAACTCTATGTTGCTAATTGAATTTACTCCATTAATATAGGATACCCAATACAATATTAGAATAGTTGAAATCATATAATTTATCTACATCACTTAAATGTAAAGTAGAAACTTGGCACCAACACTTCAGGAAAACAAGAGTAGAGATCTCGTTCCTGCCAACCAACTCCCAGAGAAGAGAAGTTACTTACTCCAGAACCCTCGATCCTATTCATTGAACCACGTGATAAAAATATGAATGCACCATTTAATGCATTTCAGAGATGTTTAATTCTTGTCCAATTCTATCCCTCTCTTGCTCATGTACATAATAATTTATAGTATTCAGCCTAGGACTTGGTCATTTGTGAGCCTCCTGCTCTTTAGCATTCAACTAGAAGTTGTGACCGTATTTTAGGGGATGATGCCTCATGCATTCCGAGTTCTCACTTAGTGGTTTTTCCCACTTGTGTTTTTCCTCTTGTGGGTCAGAAAACTGATCCGTCGGACCTCAACTTGTGTGCATTAAAAGTTTGTTATAAAAACAATGCGTTTAATTAGTTTGCTTACTTCTTAACATAGCATTACAGCCTTAAATGCTCAAAAACAGAAGCGAAATGCGAACTATAATAAGACCCAGCTGAAACAGAAAAAGAACAACAACTTCAACGGGAATGAGAAAAACCGAATTGAAAATAGCGAGACTAATAAACATATATAAAAAAGAAACATAGAAACAGAGAGTCACAAACAGAAGTTGACAACGAAGTTCACCCCCTCCACTGGGCTATGTCTCTGGGTCCCTCTCCAATGGGTACCGATCCAATTAATCTCTTAAGAATGGTACAAAATGGTTTTGGAAACAACTTCAAAAACTGTAAATAGAATGTTGTACAAAGTATTTAAGACCTCTCTTCTGAAAATTACAATTAGCAAGGAAAACTAAAATATAACAGAGAATGTCGACTTCTACAGTACAGAATCTAGACACCTCGTAGAAAAAGTTCTCTAAGCTTCTCATAACAGAGAAACGATGCTCTACGCTCTGCACGATCTGCCTCTCTCCCCTGTGTTCGTCCCCTTAGCCAGCATCTTCTATTTAAGAATTTTGTGAGAGGATGAGTAACGGACCACAACTGTTATCTTCTTTATTATCGTTACAACCATATGCTAAACTGAATCATGCCATCCCACCAAGTCACGGCCCAAGCGTTATGTTACCACGATGTTCTAGATACCCGAAACGTTGCAGCCAACTCCATGCTCATGTGTCGACTCACAACACGTCGTAATGACTTGCAATTGGGCTATGCCACGTAATGTAACCATTTGATGTTACTATCAACTTCGCAGCATATAAATGTCACGGCATATGAGGACTCCGCCATATACCCGATCCACCGACGCAGCACACAAATGTCGCAGCCTATGGGGACTTCGCCGAACCATGCGATGTTCCACTTGATGGTTCGCAAGCAGCATGGCCCATACATAACTGTGCACCCATGTGATAAGCCGCGCACCATGCGATGAGTTGCGCACCATCTATGCAGTGTGTGATAACTGCGCGGCTCATATCACTGCGCGAGCTGTACGACCCATGCAAGCTGCGCAGGCTGTGCAGCCCATGCCAGTGGCGTGATGGTCTGTCGAACAGTGCGACCCTTAAGGCTAGTCACACACTATGTTTAGTATGTTATGTTCTGTGAACCATAAACTAACAACCATTGTACCATATTGGATTAGTATAATCTGAAGATGAATAATCCACCGGATCATTCCTCCCCAATGGAGAGCTTTTGGACCACCAAAAGATTGAATTATTCAGCACGCAAGTGAGGGTATAGCTCCCTCACTTTTCCAATCTCCATCCATCTTGCTTTGCTAGGATGCATGCCCTTAACCCCTACTCAAAGGTACTCAGCATTCCCCCTTTGTGAAGTCCTTACATTTCTGTCAAGAATAACATCATCCTGCAACTCTCTCATATATTCAGGTACCAAATCATCAATTGAAGGAATCTATATGTTAATTTCCTCATCCATGATCATAGGAGGCTCATACAGTTTAAGATTCTCAACATTGATAACTGAATAAATTTGCATGTATGGAGGTAAATTCAAGCGAAAAGCATTAGTACCGATCTTTTCCAAGATCTCAAAAGGACCATACCTGATAGGCTTCATATTTTTACCTTCACCTTTCATTCTCTCTTTGGTGATATGTAACCAAACCCTATCACCAACCTGAAATTGATGATCAACTTGATGCTTGTCATGCCTGGCTTTGTACTTTGCCTGTCTCTTCTCCAACTATTCTTGAACTGCCTGCTGCACTGCTTGGATTCTTTGAAAGAACTTTAAATCTTTATTTGCATCATGATGTCCATCCACTGCATCCTTGCCAAAAGAGAAGTCCATCGGTGTTTTTGGCAGGTAACCAAAACAAGTTTCAAAAGGAGATCTTTTTGTGGAAGAATGAACTGCATGGTTGTAAGCATGTTATATATACTACAACTGCTCATCCCAAAGTTTAGGATGTTTACTACAATATCCTCTGAGCAGCTGAATCACTATTCTGTTTACTACCTATGTTTTCCCATCGGTCTGTGGATGAAAATATGTACTTTTCTTAAGTTTGGTATCCAATAACTCCCATAAGGTTGACCAGAATTCTCCCAAGAACCGAGAATCCCGATCAGATACAATAGACATGGGTAGCCCAAAATGTACCCAAACATTCTGAAAGAATAAATGAGCTGTTTGTTCAGTAGTGATCTGCTTGTTACATGGCATTAAGATACACATTTTGCTGAACCTATCCACAACAACATATAGGTAATCATGCCCTTTTCTAGACATAGGTAGTCCTCCTACAAAGTCCATAGAAATGCTTTTCCAAGGATGAGAAGAAACTGGAAGAGGTGTGTACAAACCTAATTTCCTATTTCTAGGCTTACTCGTTGCACACATAAAACAACCTCTTATATATTTAGCTACAGTTTCTTGCATTTGAGGCCAATAACAATGATTCTACAATACAGACAATGTTTTGCTTACACCAAAATGTCCTACAATCAATGAACTATGTGCCTCTCGGGTCACATGCACTCTTTCTTTCTCTGGAATACAGAGTTTACCGAGATGATACAAGAGCTGATTATGCACATAATAGTTCTCTTCCTGTTTACCATGTATTAGTGATGCATATACTTTCTTAAAAGCTTTATCTTCTGCATATTGTTCAATATAACTTTCATGTGTTAATGAACTGTTTTGAAGAATGATTGAAGCATTTCTAGGTGGCCTTGATAACATGTCTGCTACCTTATTATGAATTCCCTTTTTGTACTTAATTACGAGATCAAACTGTTGTAAGAACCCCATCCTTCTTAAATGCCTACTTTTTTGTATTTTAGTTTGAGATTGTAAATATTGAAGTGGTTGATGATCAGTATGTATGAATATCTCTTTTCCCATGATATAATGTTTCCACTTCTTCACACTCTGTACTAAAGCGTACAATTCCTTGTCATAGGTCAGATAGTTACTTACCACAGTAGAGAATGTTTCTGAATGGTAACAAACTGGTTTCCTTCCTCGCATCAAAACGGCTCCCATGGAAAACCCACTAGCATCGGTTTCGATCTCAAATGTCTGCTGCAAATTTGGCAATGTCTGAACTGGTGCTGTGCTAATCCTTTCCTTCAAAGTGTCGAAGGATTTCTGATGCTTGCCTCCCCACTGGAAAAGTTCTTCAATGCTTGTCAATGCATGTAAAGGCGCAGCAATGGAAGAAAACCCAGAAATGAATTTCCTCCAATGCTGAACCGCACCCAGAAAACTTCTGATTTCAGTAACAGTGTTAGGCCGTGGCCAGTTTATAATGACAGCAACCTTGGCTGGGTCCACTTGCAGGTGGCCTCCACCAATAATATGGCCTAGATATACTAAAGAAGTTTTAGAAAACTCACATTTACTCATTTTTACATAAATCTTTTCCTTCCTCAGTACATCTAATTTTTTTTTCACATGTACAACATGCTCTTCCTAGGTTTTGCTAAACACAAGGATATCATCTAGATATACAATTACAAAATCATCAATGAATGAACGAAAGACATCGTTCATGACCCGCATGAAAGTAACATGAACGTTAAATAGCCCGAAAGGCATTACAAGCCATTCATACAAACCCTGTTTCGTTTTAAAAGTTGTTTTCCAAGCATCATGCTCAGCAACACGAATTTGATGATACCCACTATGCAGATCCAATTTTGTAAAGTAAGTTGCATGTTTCAACTGATCAAGCAAATCATCAATGCAGGGAAGAGGATACCTGTTTTTAATGGTGATTTTGTTAAGGGCCCTGTAGTCGATACACATCCTCCACAACCCATCCTTCTTTGGAACCAAGACTATATGAGAGCCACAAGGAGAAGTGCTGGGCCGGATGACCCCCTTCTCAATCAGCTCCTGAACCTGCTTCTTGATCTCCTCATTCTGCATTGCCGACATCCGGTACATGGCTATGTTCGGGAGTGGCACGTCCTGCTGCAAATGTATCTCATGCTGAATCTCTCTCTTCGGTGGTAACCCCTTCGGATCTTGAAATAAATCATCATACTCAGAAAGGATGTCAATCAATTCAGATTTATGCTTAGTGTCACATTCTTCAAAATATTTAGAGATCTCATCATTTTTCATCTTAACCATCATTAACACCAAATTCTTACTAGAATTTACCAACCTCTTCATTTGTCCTGCAGAGACTATTGCTAGATTGGTTTTTATCTTATGTGCTCGTACAATATATTCCATACCTTCTTTAAAAAGATGATACTTATTCTACTCTCTATTAAAGACTGCTTTCCGGTCATACAAATATGGACTCCCAAGTACAATTCCACAAATTTCCAGTGGTACTACATCCAATTCTACCTCATCCCTAAACTTTTCAGTAATTGCAAATTTTAATACACATTTCTTTGTAACTTGCAATCGTGTATCATTAGTAACCCAACCTAGAGGATAGGGCTTTTCATGAGGCACAGTAACTAAATGCAATTTCTTAACCACTTCTTCGGATATCAGATTTACTTGTGAACCACTATCAAACAATGTATCAATCTTTGTGTGATTTGCAATGACACAAACATGAAACAGTGCACTTCTATCTTTATTATTTTGCTTAGAAGTAGATGGAAAATTTGTACTTGCACTAGAATTATTGTGCATCAATGGGAAGTGAGATACTTTTATCCTTACCCTCGATTCCAACAGCCGTAACCTTTGTTTCATCACCTGAGCCGGATCCTAAGTCCTGAATAACTGCTACATTAGCTTTTTCTTTGCCGTTATCTTTGTTTCCTCTGTACTTCTTTGGCCTTAACTCCGGATGAATTTTCCAACACTTAGAGACATCATGTCTCTTCTGACAATGCGAACATGTAGGCTTTTCACCCTCTTTCTTAACAGTAGCCATCTTCTTTTCCCCCTTATCTTGACCTTTCGATTTGCTGTCAAACTTAAAGGATTTCTTCACAAAAGTATCATTAGCATGCTTACCCTTGGCTTCTAAATGGGTAGCTTGAACACATACATCATCCAAATTACTGGGGTTAAACATCAACAAAGTATGCTTCAAATAAGAATGCATGCCACCAATGTACTTAAGAAGAGTTTCCTGTGTATCTAATGAGACATTCAATGCAATAGCCCTCTTTCTGAATTCATGAGTATAATCTTGAATGATTTGTCCTTTAGCTTGTCTAAACATTTTCCAACTCATGGTTAATTGTTGCATGTGACCTAAAGGATAAAATTGCTTCCTTAATACTTCAATGAATTCATTCCAAATTGAAATAATTTTACCATTCTTTCGAAGATATTGCTGAATCTTGCTCTCCCACCAAGTAAGAGCCATTCCACTCATTCTCAAAGTGGCCAATTGAATCATGGAAGGGTCATCATTAATGCCCTGCACCCTACAATATACTTCAAGCTGCTTGATCCAATTGTCTAATTTTTCAGCATCTACATCTCCATTATAAATAGGTAATTCAAATTTTACATCCAATTTGAAATAAGGCATATTCGAATGAGAAGTATGAGAAGAAGAAAAAGTGTGATTAGTTTCAGGAGGATCACCATCACCTCCTACTCCTTTACCCTTTTCTTCCAGCTTCACTTCTGCATCTCTGGATGAATATCCTTCTTCTTTCTTCTTCCTTTCTGCTCACTCATCGAGTAGAATTTCCATCATGGCTTTCATGCTCATAAAAGCCTCTAAAAACTCAGATTTGGAAATAACAGGTTTTTCCCGTTCTCTATGTCCTTCTTCTTCCCCTCGTGGAGAAGACATGGTTCTCAACAATGTTCTCCTTGAGCTAATCTCGGGATCTTCTTCAACTAGTTCTCCTTCACCACGCTTTAACCTAGACCCGGTAAGCATTCACAAACTTGCACAACCAGTCATCCATCTCTAACACCATCACATGATCCGTCGGACCTCAACTTGTGTGCATTAAAATTTTGTTGTAAAAAGAATGCGTTTAATCAGTTTGCTTACTTCTTAACATAGCATTACAGCCTTAAATGCTCAAAAACAAAAGCGAAATGTGAACTGTTATAAGACCCAGCTGAAACAGAAAAAGAACAGCAACTGCGACGGGAATGAGAAAAACCGAACTTAAAACAACGAGACTGATAAACAAATATAAAAAAGAAACACAGAAACAGAGAGTCACAAATAGAAGTTGATAACGGAGTTCACCCCCTCCACTGGGCTACGTCTCCAGGTCCCTCTCCAATGGGTACTGATCCAATTAATCTCTTAAGAATGGTACAAATGGTTTTGGAAACAACTTCAGCAACTGTAAACAGAATGCTGTACAAATTCTTTAAGACCTCTCTTCTGAAAATTACAATTAGAAAGGAAAACTAAAATATAATAGAGAATGTCAACTTCTACAGTACAACATCTGGACACCTTGCAGCAAAATTTCTCTAAGCTTTTCATAACAGAGAAATGATGCTCTGTGCTCTGCAGCATCTACCTCTCTCCACTGTGTTCGTCCCCTTGGCCAGCATCTTCTATTTAAACATTTTGCGAGAGGATGAGTAACGGACCACAACTGTTATCTTCTTTATTATCGTTACAACCATATGCTAAACTGAATCATGCCATCCCGCCAAGTCATGGCCCAAGCGTTATGTTACCACGACATTCTAGATACCCGAAACATTGCATCCAACTCCACGCTCATGTGCCGACTCACAACACGTCGTAATGAATTGCAACTGGGCCATGCCATGTAACGTAACCGTTTGATGTTACTATCAACTTAGCAGCATATAAATGTCGCGGCATATGAGGATTCCGCCATATACCCGATCCGCTGATGCAGCACACAATTGTCGCAGCCTATGGGGACTTCACCAAACCATGTGATCTTCCACTTCATGGTTCGCAAGCGGCGTGGCCCATACATAACTGGACACCCATGCGATAAGCTGTGCACCATGCGATGAGCTGTGCACCATCTGTGCGGCGTGCGATAACTGTGCGGCTCATATCACTGCGTGAGCTGTACGACCCATGCAAGCTGCGCGGCCCATGCCAGCGGCGCAATGGTCTGTCGAACCACGCGGCCCTTAAGGCTAGTCGCACACTATGTTTAGCATGTTATGTTCTGTGAACAATAGACTAACAACCATTGTACCATATTGGATCAGTATAATCTGAAGATGAATAATCCACCGGATCAAAAACACTCTTCAATAGATATATCCACTCTTGACCCCATTCAACATATTTTGGTAAATAAAATTGGTTTGATTACAAAATGTTTTATTCTTGACATTTATATCCAAAATAATAAAAGAAATATAATAATAAAGTATTTTCAGCATAAATAATAATAATAATTAATTTTGGGGGTGTTACAACCTACTTCGATCAGCACTAGCACATTCATCAGTGTATCCATTATATTGCAATGCAATTCAACATCTATCATTCTAGATTTGGTTTTTGTTTTCTCACACTTTATCCCAGAGGAGGAAAGAAAGGTCGCTTTCCCCTTCAATCAAGAGGAATTGGTATGAATGGGAGGCCCATCCATCACAATAGAATGTTGGGACATCCTTCATACCTTATTATCTTATTAGCTTGGTCAGTTAGATAGGTATATTATTAAATAATGATGAGTCTCTTTGACTTGTCAAATGCGGACACACATGTAATCCTATATAAAGGTTATCAATCCTTCAACTAATCTAAGTTAGTATTCTTGTCTTATTATATGTATTTTTTTTATTTTGAGTTTGAGGATTGAGTTTCATAGGTATGTGTATCAATAATTTATTACATAAACTTTGTTGATACCTTTGATAATTAAAATTTAACTATTTTGTTTTCTTAATGTATTTTTATGTGGCTTGTTGCCCCATAACTTAGACGAAACACACTACGTCCATGAGAAAAATTCCAAGTGGCCCACTTGAAGGGGCCTCACCTTGTCACCACCGATTTTGGGAGGTTCACATTGGAGGGCCAAAAGAATTGAACCATTTACATCAACCTAGTGATGGCTTTTCTACAACAATTCCAACCAAATGAGATACTCCACTAGGATAGTTTAAGTTTTAACTATTTTATTATTATAAAAGATTTAATATTTATTATATAGTCATATTGAAAATTGTTATTTATAGTTAAATAAAGGAAAACACCATCCACTAAAACATCACTTATATACTAAACAATCTTAAGCAAACATTAAAAAATAAGTGAAAAACATCAAACATCAATACTAATATATCCATACATTTTAAACTCTTTTAACATACAAACTAAATACTACAATTAAAAAAATCATCAAACAAAGTGATTATTCAATTTTCTAGCTACTAAATATGAAATATATAACATCATAAAAAATAACAAATTCCTCATCCATGGAGCTGAATGGAACAAGTTTTTTGTAATCTTCCCTAAACAATATTTTTTTTCATTGGTTTTCAAGGTGAGTGCTTAATGAAATGCCGTAATGTCAATTTTTTTCTTACGTGACTTTTAATATTTCATTTTTATATTTTTACTATTTGATTTATTTTTTAACATACATGAAGGAAGACCAAGATGGAGATACATAAAAACAAGTCCACTAGATGGAATACCCTTGGAGGGAGGTTTATGATAAATGTTTTATTAGAAGTTTTGATTTTTTGATTCCAATTTTTTAGTGGGCAGAAACTAAATATTTAATTGTAAAAGTTGTTGGTAGATTCCATCTTAACTAAAACACATTCGTTGAACTTCACTCGGGGTTGAATTCTTTACTAGCCCTCAGCCCTCAGTCTCGGGTTAATGCAATACCCCCTAAATTAAAAATTATTAATTCTCCTCGAAAATACTTTGATTATTATTTTATTATTCTTTAACAGGAGGTTAGGAATAGAACATCTTGTATAAAACATTCCTATTAATAAAATATGTTGAAGGAAAACACAAGTGGATATAGCTGTTGAAAGAGTGTTTGTTGACCCACAAGAGGAAAATGACAAGTGGCAAAGACCACTGAGTGAGAACTCAAGATGCAGGAGGCATCATCCCCAAAAATTAGGTCTTCATTCCTAGTTGAGTTGCTAAAGAGCAAGAGGCTCATAAATGACCAAGTCCTAGGAAAAATAGTATTTAATAGTATGCCCGTGAGAAATAGGAGGCTAGCATTGGATGACTATTAACATTTGCGTAATGCAAGAGATGGCACATTAAGATATTTTTCTCTCATGGTTCAGCAAAAAGGCTAAGGGATTCTAGAGCAAGTAGATTGGCTGCTCTAGGAGTTGGTTGCGAGGAACAAATTCTCCACTTGTCTTTTCCTAGAGTTGGTGCCAGGTTTCTACTTTGTTTCTCATGAATGATTTAGATGCAGTAGGATGTATGTGTGAAATTTTAAATTGAATTTATATTTCCATACCATACTGTTTCAATGCATTCTGTAGAAACATTATCTAGGTTTTGTATATTCTAGATGTGTACAATGTTAAATGGTTCCCAACGCATCCGAGATTGGGAATTCCTACAAGTATTAATGATTTTTAGTAATGAACTACTATAGCAAATATTATTTATTTATGAGTTTAATTACTTAGGTATTCTTGTCACTAATCTGTTATACTAGAATTATTTAGAATTTATGAATATGCATCTAAAGGATCGGATCCTCTGTTTTTATATGGTACCCCGATGTTCAGACTGTGTATTTCCTGTCTATTTTTATTCTATAATTATTTCGTAATTCTTCGTTTCAATTTTAGGTGTTGAATGAAACTTAATGCTTGGTTACAGTTTAGAGATGAGTTTTTCAAATATGGCGGTTGAAACTGATTTGCATAGAGAAAAACCATATTTTTAACTGTACAACCCTATAAGCAATTTAGCACAGTCGGTTAAATGTTCTCAAATCATGATCAGTTGGTGGAAGTAAGGTATGGTTGTAAAAACCAGGATAAGTTTCCAGATCTAATTAAATTAAGGTGATTTAAACCCCAAATCAACCGAAAACCCTTAAATCCACGGTTAAACTTTAATCCATAAAACTAGAAGTTTAACGGTCCATATATAACCCACAACAAGATCGGTGGTTCATAATAGTGAGGAAGTCCCAGAGAGTTGACATGAAACCTGACTTCCGCATTCTGCAAGGTTAGACATTGATTTCCAAGTTTAGAAGATCAACGGTCCATATCTAATCAGCAAAGAAGATCAACAACTAATCCTAGTCATGAAGTTTCATTGGAAATCCATACAAGAATTCAGATCAACGATGAGGATTAAAGTTGTAAAAGAGATCGAAGGTCAAGGTTGTTTTTCGAAAGGATCAATGGTGCAGAAAGCTAAAGAACCAAGTAATTATTTAATGAAGTTTCCAACTTCCAAGTTGTACAACAAAAGATGAAAAAAGAAGTCGGAAAGGAAAAAGTTCAAGTGATCGTTTTATGAATTTTCCAACTTTTGAGTTCCACATTGGAAGGTGGAAAGCAGAAAGTTTAAGTAATCGTTTTATTAAGTTTTTGACTTCCCATTTTTGAATCGGAAGCTAGAAAAAATATTGTTTGAGTGATCATTTTATGAAGTTTCTGTCTTTCGAGTTTCGCAACGAAAGGAAGAAGGCCGAAAAATCCAGGTGGTTGTTTTAATGAAGTTTTCGACTTCTGAGTTTTGCAGTGGAAGAAAAAAAGAGAAAGGAAGAAGGAAGAAAAGTCCAAGTGATTGTTTTAATGAAGTTTTCAACTTCCAAATTCCACAACGGATGGTGGAAAGTGGAAACCGGAAATAAGAAAGTTAAAGTGACCATTTTATTAAGTTTATTACTTCCAATTTCCACAAAAAAAGGAGAAAAGAAGAAGCTGGAAAGAAGAATGTTCGATTGTTCATTTTATGGAATTTTTGACTTTCGAGTTCCACGGCAGAAGGTGGAAGGTGGAAACCGGAAAGAAGAAAGTTAAAGTGACCATTTTATTAATTTTATTACTTCTAAGTTCCACAACGAAAGGAGAAAAGCAGAAGCTGAAAAGAAGAATGTTTGATTCTTCGTTTTATGAAATTTTCGACTTTCAAGTTCTGCAGCAGAAGGTGGAAGGTAGACAAGTCCAAGTGATTGTTTTAATGAAATTTCTGATGTCCAATTTTCAAAGGGGAAGGAAAAAATCAAAAAGTTTAGGTGATCATTTTATTAAGTTTTTGAATTTTGAGGTCCGTAGTGGAATACAGAAAGCAGAAAGTGGAAGTGATTGTTTCATGAAGTTTTAGACTTTCGAGGTTTGCAACGGGAGGCAAAAAGCGGAAGACAAAAGGAAAAAAAGAGGAAATACAAAATATCAAGTGATTGTTTCATGAAGTTTCTAACTTTTGAGGTCCACAGCGGGATGCAAAAAATAGAAGACAGAAAGGTGGAAAGCAAAGGATCAACTGATTGTTCCATTAAGTTTTTGACTTTCGAGGTCCACAGCGGAAGGTGGAACAAAGAAGCAAGAGGGTGAAAAAACATAGTTAGTGTGGAAATGTTTATTATGGTTGTGGAAGGGATCTAAAAATGGTGGAATGACTATTATAGGGGGTCCTTACGCTTTAGGATGATTATACAGGTATGAATTTGATGATTTAACATGGCGAAGGTGTCTTTTTATTTGTTTTATGTCATAAATAGTTGGGTATTTTATTAATGTGTCTACATATATATGGATATAAAGAAAAAAAATTATATTTGATTTTTGAGGTATGTTACATATGGTATCAGAGAATGGTTTCAGCACTAGGCCTGAATAGGTTCAACACAAAATTTCAATACAAAATAGCAAACTAACTCATGTTTATTTTGGCTTGAAAATTCTCTTACATGGAAAAGAGAAGTACAAATAGAATTTACAAGAAATATGGTAGAGTGGGAATGTCTGCAGAAGAGGAACATCGCCCGAAACAACCCTTAAATGAAGAGGGTAATATAAGGGATGCAGAGTTCTGGGTAGATCTAAGTGAAATTTAGGACAGTAAATCAGAATTAAAAAAGAATGTGAATAAATTAAAATCTGAATTAAGAAATTTTAATGAAGATAATGGACAAAGTATGAAGGCTCAAGAGGAAATCAAAACTATCCTCCTAGCAAAAATCCATAATGAGGAAGAAGGGATGCTCGTATGATAAGTGATTCATGAAGGGTTGTCTCTGGTGGACATTACATGATTATTATAGGACTTATATAGATTAAGGTATTATGGATTAATGATCATATATGCATGAGAAATGTCATAAGAATAATTTTAGTTGATGATTATTGGCTTCCTGAATGAGTTTGAGAAGAAATATGAAATAAGATGAAAAGTGATATGTTGTATGTTGTATGAACCTTGAATTAGCATGTAATTTAGCTTTGCATGTTACAGTAAAATAAAAAAGTATGTTAGGTGATTTGTGAAAATAACATCCCTTGTGATCTCCACTAGAAAGGTAACTGGCGGAAATATTGAAGGGATACTAGAATTAACTTAACGGTATTTCTTGTATTCCGGTTGAAAAGAAAGTACTAATCGTATAACTGATTAAGCATGGCTCGGAAAGATTTATTTTATAAACCTCATATATTTTTTTGAAAATTAAATTGTGGAATGTGAGAAGGTATTATTTCTAACCTCACCGCTTCTATATTAAGGGATCGAGGACCAACATGAGTTGCAACACACCAAGGATGAGGGATCTCTTCCAACTGACCAAGGTAAATAATATGAAACACTGGTTACTTCAACCATCCACTGCAGCTAACCGAAAGATAACTGATCTTGTTTGATGAATGTGAAGAGAAAGTACAAGACCATAAGGCATAATTTGAATGTTTTGCCTCTAATTAACTTGTTGTTGGGAATCATGGTTTAGTACTCAGAGTATTGTTAACACTTGGTGTTTTTTTCTTGTACATCCAAGAGAAACCAAAAAGGTGCTTGCAAGAAAAATACTTATAAAATATATGAGCGCAATAAGTAAATTTGTTCCCATAGAGTAATAAGTTTACCTATCGGTGAATAGGACAAATAAGAATACTAGAACCTTTATAAATCTTGAAAGTTAATAATGTTAGTTATGATTCATATTTATGATTTTGGTATTAACATTGGTAGACATGCAGATGTATGTGCATATGATGATTTCCATGTATTGGTTGAAAAAGTATATAGTAGGGTTAAAATTATGTTATAAATGTTGACCTTGCACCCAATAGATGGAACCTCTATCGATAAACCATTCCAGAGTCTATGAGGAGATCTGCAAGGAATTCATGCATGGGAAATAGATTTTTCGAACACTAGAATGGAGTTCTCAATTGGAGAAGGGAAAACTTGGTACTATCAGCCCTATTAGCTAGAAACCTTATTTATCTCCATGCACTTATGACTAGCGGATTTAGGCAGCAAAAATTGACGACACTATCCAGAAAGAAACGAGATGAAAGGGGTGAGGACAGGAGCACCAAAGATTAGGAGGAGGATAAAATATTTTGCTTCCTTAATTCATCGACTTGAGACCTTACCTTCATCAAACTGATCGAGACCACGATTTAGGGATTTCTCTCTCCTTGATATCTTAGATCGAGGTGGTGGAGAAGATGGAACTAGCCCGAATGCTGCCTTTGATTTTTGATGCCCAGTAAGAAACAGGCCTTGCCTCTGCTTATAGTGCTTATGAGAATTTTGACATAGATAGAGTGATTGATTCCCTCATCAATTGACAAAGGGGGAGTGTGAATGAAACTGATCATTCCTCTGATAAATTCAACTATGAATCACCTGAGTTAAAGATTCACCTCGGCTAAAGATATGTAACTTAGATATATCTACAACTAAAGATAGATTACACAAAGGGGAGTTACATGTAATATATAACTTCAAAATGGCTAAAGTAAACTTAACCTATAGCGGTAGATCTATGGGTGAGATATGGTGAACGGGATGATCCAACAGTTGATGGAAATTCTGTTGAACTAAATTGCACAGAGAATAAATTGTGGAATATGGACCCAGAAGTTCACTGTTTCTTCTGGATAAAGATAGATCCAATGGCCCTGGAACATTCCTCTAGAAGGGAGAGCGCAAAAGATAAATTGTGAGTGAGGCTGCGAAATTCGAAAGCAACCAATGCATAGTAGATCCTGATCAATGGACGAAGTTGATCATTCAAGAACATTTATAGATGTCACAAATTCCATTGGTTAAAGTTGCGTGATCTTCACAAAATTGAATGGATGTAAATTTTTTGGTGTAATCCGATCTATAGTAATTGAATTCCACCATCGATTTGGGTGGATCAATATCTAACAGTCCTTAACGATTCTGTTGAATCAACTAGCGATCTGGTTAATAGTCTAGTTTGGACGCGGATTTTTTATGAAAAACAACTCACCTCCATTTTGAATTCCTCTATTCATCAAGATCCGAAGGAATATTGGATGAGTTGGTTGGATTTAGAGGTTCTTCCAAATATAGAACATGACTAAAATGTGTATCAATCACAAGAAAGACTATATACAGGGAATCTGGGCATCAGGATCAGAGTCTCCCTTTTCTGAAATAAAACTTGTTGGAATATATTAAACCCACTCATAACTTAGGATAAAATAATTAATCATTATTTGATTAATTATTCACCCACTAGCTTAATTAGTTGGCATACACTTGCAACTTAAAGTCAATACATGCCATCTATATCCTAGGAATGATTTATTTCAAATTCTTGGTTGATCTTGACCACCTTTTGACCATCCAAAATTAGTATACAACACTTTATAGCAGATTCTGCTTTATTATGCTTTTTCTTATTTTTCTGCTTTTATATGGATAAGGTAAAGCTAGTCAAACTAGGAAACTGGGTTCTTTTGTTTCCAACCCATAATTCATGACTTTTCCTCTATTTTATAGGATTATCATATTTTTTCCATCTCCTTGATAACTCACTCATGTTTTTTCGAACTCATGAGGTCCTTGATATATTTACGAAGTGCTTTAGCCACCTATGGGGGTTGGATATATTTTGATAAGTCATCCTTTTTTAGCTTTATGAGTTGTCTCCATACAAATTGATTTTTCTGTGAGGGATGTACTATTTATGTACAGTATTATTCATCATTATTGAATGGAAGGATACACACCAATATCCATCTCTTCATTCATATGATTCAGTCTCTTTTCTTCTCTCTATTTTTCCTGTGTATGCTTGTGAGAATTCTTAGTAGCAAGATCTATTTCCTATGCTTTTTCTTAGCATCATTGCTCATAGAATTGATCTATTATTTATACATGGTATCAAATCTACAGGCATCACAATGTCTCCATCTTCTACATGGAATCATAGAAGCAAGGTTGATCAAGTTGTACAGAGTTGAGGAGTGCATCTAGTCTCATGTCCCTCTCTAAAGAAGAGCTTGTCTAACTTACAAGATTTTCTCCTAGTTTGTTTTGAAAGTTATAGAGAGTTTCTTATTGAGCACATAAATTCATCAATATGTATTCTTGTTCATCAGTAATTCTTACTCCCTTCAACTACCACGAATGGAAATCCAAAATCTCCATTCTATTCCATGGTAGAGGATTGTACATAGTTACTCTAGATTTGGAGAATAAGCACAATGCTATGATTGAGAAAGCTAAGTAGCACAATAGGTTGGATGAAGCCTATGGATTTATTTTCCTCTCTATTTCTCCTAATATAATCTTTAATCTATATGGTTTGACCACTCAAAACCAAGTATGGACTCAATTGGATTCTCTCTTTGGAGTTCAAGATGAGTTAAGAGCGCATCAATTGGAGATTGCATTATTCTCACTAAGCCCAATAAATTTTGAATATCTTGAGGGTTTCTTCACCAAGTTCAAGTCACTTGTTCTAATTCTCAAGCAATGTGGGATTGAGAAAGAATATTATAAATAAATTTTTTCCATTCTTTCAAAATTGGGTCTTGATTACTCAGTTTTTGTGTCTACTTTTTATGCTACTAGGCTTGTTGTTCCTAAGTGGAAAATGCCTTCTTTAAATTATTTTCTTGATTCACTAACAAAGGAGAAAGATAAATTGATCCATATGGGTGTCATTAATTCTACCAAGAGCAAGGATCATTCTCTCTTATTTCAAGGAAAAAAGAATGTCAAATCCAAAGAAAAGAAAATTGTGAAGAAGCCAAAGTCAAAAATTCAAGATGAAGATTCTTATGAAGATTTAATGAAGAAAGTTAAGAAGAAAGGGAGCACATCCAAGTGTTATTATTGCAGAAAGGGTTTTAATTTAGAGAAGAATTGTTTCAAGAAGAATATGGACATCATGTCTCATATTCTTGAGAAGCACAAGATTGAATTTCCAGAAGAACTAGAAAAGTCTGTTGATTCCTCGGAACAATGTCAATTTCCGCAGTTCCAAGGTGATATAACTTATGATTTGAGTGCCAGGGTTCTCTCCTTTCCTCGTGTATGTGATATATATTTATTCTCTAATATATCATAATTATAAATATTATATCCTTTCTTTGATTATCTCTCTCAGTCTACTAGACTCATCTCCCAAAAATTGTGCTTTCTCACTAGATATTGACTTGTCTTTGAGCAGCTCTTCCTCATAAGATTGTATATCTGATTTAGAAGATTTTTGGCAGGCTGATATGCATGTCATGAAACATATCATACCACAATTGATACCACCTACCATACCTCTGAATAATCCTAAGACTATACAAATCCCAAGTTCACTAGTTGATTCCTCATTGGTCTCTTATGCAATGATATTTATCTTACATTGTTTGAAGGATATCCTATATTTTAGTGGCTGGTTATCCATGTCCTTAATCATATTTGGACTGATATTAAAAATTTTTGGATCTTCTCTAAACACTTATGGTTAATATCTTATTCCCATCCATCATTCATATCTTTACACCTATAAGTTTTCCCCAGTTGCTCATAGTTTTCCTAGTCTAGCCCTATATCCTCATGGAGCCATTGAATCCTTTGTCCTTGTTGTTCAATATTATAATATTTATGATATATCATAGTTTTATCAGCCTCATATCAGATCTGGAAATATTCTACATCATATTGGAATATTGACATGTGATTCACATCACAATTTTGTAGCTATTCACGGAATTGGGTGTGAAATAAATTGTCTTAATTTTTGTATACTTTAGAAAGGAGTATGCATAGATCTCTTTTCCATTTTAGATCATAGTTTTACAGCAGAAAGAATCATTTATATAATTCTCCCACTTTATCGGATGATGAGATACAAGGAGTCTCTCCTCTTCCTTCTTGCAGGTTCTACACTCCAACGCATGATCATGGAGTTCATGATTTCTTCAACAAGTCTTCCATCCAAAAGAAGTGAACTCAGATCATTCAAGTGAAGATAAGGATATGTTGAAGACATATTATTTCAAAATTTTGTTCCTTTCCCTTTCTTGAGGGAGGATTTTCTCCATGTGCTTTTGCCTCTTTCCTCACTTTTCTGGACATAATAATTGTTAAAGGGTGACCATAGCGTTGTTGCTAGGCCCTATATTCATCTATATTTTTTTTTCATACCATCATAAAGTCAGACTAATAAGGGGTTGTTGGAATATATTGAACCCACTCATAACTTAGGATACAATAATTAATCATTATTTTATTAATTATTCACCCACTAGCTTAATTAGTTGGCATCCACTTGCACCTTAAAGTCAATACATTCCATCTATATCCTAGAAATGATTTATTTATAATTCTATTTTGATCTTGAAAACCTTTTGACCATCGAGAATTAGTATACAACACTTTACAATAGATTTTCCTTTATTATGTTTTTTCTGCTTTTTCTGCTTTTTTATGGATAAGGTAAAGCTAGTCAAACTAGGAAACTGGGTGCTTTTGTTTCCAACCCATATTTCATGAATTTTCCTCCATTTTCTAGGATTAGCATGTTTTTTCCATCTCATTGACAACTCACTAATGCTTTTTCCAACTCGTGAGGTCCTTGATATATTTGGAAAGTGCTTTATCCACCTATGGGGGTTTGCTATATTTTGGTAAGTCATCCTTTTTGAGCTTTATGAGTTGTCTCCATACAACTTTATTTTCTTATGAGGGATAGAATATTTATGTATAGTATTATTCATCATTATTCAATGGAAGGATACACACCAATATTCATCTCTTCATTCATGTGATTCAGTCTCTTTTCTTTTCTCTATCTTTCATGTGTATGCTTGTGAGAATTTCTAGTAGCAAGATCTATTTCATATGATTCTTCTTAGAATAATTTCTCATAGCATTGATCTATTATTTCTACAAACTAGTAATCTACATGAATTAGTGACAAATAAGGATGAACATAGAATGTTTAGTTGATAAAAACCTAAACATAGTATGGGGTGAAGGGCACAATGAGTGTGTGATGCTATGTTAGGAAAGTATGATGAACAATATTGCTTAAATCATGGGTATGGAAGGTTTGTTTCAGTTACATAAACAAGGTAAAAATGGATGGTTATTTTAATGATGCATTTAAGATAACCATATAGTGTCCTAAAAACGATAGCAACTGATATGGTTTGAATTACTCAGTATTGTGATTTTTGAATATCACTTCAGGGATTAGTGTAAACCTTATCGAGGCCCACCCAAATTGCTTGGATGTTTGGAAGTTACAGAGTTCAAGTAGAATTGACTAAATACATGGAAGTATGGTTATTTCCAATAAAATAAGGACACAAATCTATCTTGTACAAGGGCCAAACGTCTGAGAAGGACCTATTGGAAGTAAAAACTAAACACAATAGATTTTCTAAATCCCAGATTTAGAATTTTAACTTTTCTATATTGATTGTTGACTAATCTAAAATTTGTGTTAAGATTACATGTTATGTGTAGTTGTCTAGGTTGGAAGCAAGTGGAAATGATGGAGGATAAGTAATCACACTTACTAGATCCAAACATTATGTGGCTAGCCTCAGGATAGAAAAAAAAATCTAATTATGTAGGAAAAAGAATTGTGAGTTCATAATTTGATTTACTATGTACTAATGGTTTGATGTAGGAACTATGTTAGGAGATACATTGCAAAAAATGATTTTTGGTGGCCTGCAAGAAACAAAACACCAAGTGGGGTGATAAAATTTTCTCTTGGGGAAAGTCTTGAGGGGGGTTCCATTGTTTCCTAAGATAAAAATATGATATCTATAGAGTTAGTAGAAGTTTCTTATCAGAATATATATTTGATTTATTTAGCAATATTCTCACTGGTATACATCTCTGATATTGCAGATATAAAAATGGCTTAATTCAAATGTGTTGCACAAATTTCTTATGCAGGACACCTTGGTTACCAAAAGATGATTAAAGCCTTTAGAAAGAAATTATTTTGGCCCAATTTCAAGTGCAGATTTAGTTGATTGCCTGGCTAAAGGTGGAATTCCACCAGGGGAAAGCTACCTCCCCTCGGTAGAAGTTTATTATAATGATGATTTCCAAGTTCCTCTAGGTATGGGTCGTTGAAAAGTGTCATAGGGACACAAAGGTAACGCTCCAAAATTCATGAAGTAGTCCTGTAAATTGATTGATGTTAGGACCTGATTCATTAAAAATAAATAGATAGTAACTATGAAATGGGTACAACTAAACTTGAAGGATGCTCAGGAAAGGCAAAAAAATTATGCTGACTTAAAAAGAACTCCTAGAGAGTTCTAGGTGGGAAATCATGTATACATAAAGGTAAATCCCAAGAAAAGTACCTTGATATTGGGAAAGTATAAGAAATTGACACCCAGGTATGGCCAGGCATTTGAATTGTATCCAAAGTAGGCTTGGTTGCATACCAGTTAGCCTTACCCCCCAATATTAAAGTAGATAATATATTTATGTTTCTTTATTGAAAATATATGTTCACAATGTTTCTCATATGATTGAATGGAATGAAATCCAGGTGGAACCATAGGGAGAGTTTCAAATAGGACCAGAGCACACTCTCGACAGGAGAGATATTTTACTCTAGAACCATACCATAAGAGATATAAAGGTGCAATGGAAGCACGTTAGTCCAATCGAAGCTACTTGGGAGCTGGAAAGTAATATGCAAGAGGCATATCCAGGCTTATTCCAAGTGACTGACATTGATGAATAAAAATAAAAAAGTTATAACACCGAGGATGCTTTTATATTTTAAGGGGAGGTGTATGTAATACCCCCTGAATTAACAATTATTATTTCAACTAGAAAATAATTTGAATATTATTTTATTATTCTTTGAAAAGAGGTCAAGAATAGAACATCTTGTAATAAAACATTCCTATTAATGAAATATGCTCAAGGAAAAGACAAGTGGATATAGTTGTTGAAACAATGTTTGCTTACCCCCATAAGGAAAATGACAAGTGGCAGATACCATTGAGTGAGAAATCAAGATGCATGAGGGATCATCCCCAAAAAATCAGGTCTGCAATCCTAGATGAGTTGATAAAGAGTAGAAGGCTCATAAATGACAAAGTCCTAGGAAAACGCTATTTAATAGCATGTCCATGAGCTCCAAGAGGCTAGAATTGGACGTGGATTAACATCTGTGTAATGCAAGATATGGAACATTAATATATTTTTATCTTGTTGTTCAACAAATAGGCTCTGGGGTTCTGGAGCAAGTATATTGACTACTCTGGGAGTTGTTTGGGAGGAATAACTTCTCCTCTTGTGTTTTCCTAGTGTTGGTTCTAGTTCCTACTATGTTTCTCATGAATTATTTAGATGGAGTAGGATGTATGTGTGAAATGTTAAATTGAAGTTAAATTTTCAGAATGTACTATTTTTATGCATTCTGTAGAGCCATTATCCATTTTTTGTAAATTCTAGATCTATACAATGTTAAATTGTCCCCAATGCATCCCAGATTGGGAATTCATGCATGTAGCCATGATTGTTAGTAATGAACTACTGTAGGAATTAATATTTAGTTCTAAGTTGAATTAGTTAGGTCTTTTTCTCACTAATCTATTATACTGGAATGATTTAGAATTTATGAGTCTGCATCTAATGGATCGAATCCTCTATTTTTACACAGTACTGCAATGTTCCTACTGTGTATTTCTTGTCTGTTTTGATTATAGAATTATTTCTTAATTATGTATTATGATTTTAGGTCCTAAATGAAACTTAATTCTTCTTTACATTTTAGATATGAGTTTTTCAAATATGGTGGTTGAAACAAAATTTCATAGAGAAAAACCGTATTTTTTTTTTTGACAATAACTGATGGTTAGAATATTAAAGAGCCAAGAAAACAGCTTCCAGATGCTGAATTACACTGGTATCATTCGAGATCGAAACCAAGTGCTCTGACATGATTGGCAGAGACCAGAAAACAGAACCAAAGCAAACAAATTTCCAGCCAGACTGATAGGAGCAATGGCCTGCTTGCAAATTCAATATGGAGCGTAGAGGACAATAATGCCAATGGTAAACATGAGAAACATATAGTGGATCCATAACATTACAAAGAAGGAAGGAAAGGACCTGCAACCAAAATGAAGAGCTTGATTGGCAGTCCAAGAGCATATTGAAGTCCATCTTTGGGGGAATTTCCATGATAGCGATCTCCATGGCAGGAATTCCATGGGAGAAATCTCCATAGGCGTCTAAGCATCATTGCGAAGAGGAAGGCTACTTCTTTGAACTTCTCGGTTACCTTTGAGTAAGAGACAAATTCTTTTAACGACCAGCTCATTGATGTTGGAGAGTATTCCCTTCAAAGCACAATGGGAGAAGACCTTCTCTTTGAGAGGATCAAGATTCTTTCTTTCCAAGTCGGTTAACATTTCTTTAATAATAATAAATACCAGATAAAGGAGGAGCCACAAAACCGAGGAGAAAAGGAGAGAACATGGGATTCTGAAGGCCAAGAGAGGCAAGTGACAGGCCAAAAATAAAGAAAAACCAACGCAGAGGTTGAGGACAGACCTGCCCTGGTCACGGGATGCTGCAGAAGGTTTCAGTTCCATTTTCTATTATAGGTCCTCTGCTCAGAGTCATGGCATGATTAGCCTCGAGATCGGCATTGTTGTTAAGATGCCGTAATATGTGAAAAAAGCTTATAGAATGGAATTTACCAGCAAGGATCAGGATTTTCTGGTATATGCACTTCAGGGGGAGGCTAGCAGGCCGAGATTTTGAGCAAATAGCCTGCACATTTATTCTGGAGTCACCAAAAACAACGATATTTTGGATGATGATCCTAATAGCTTGCCTGAGACCCTGCCATAGGGCGTAATATTCAACAATGTTGTTCGACTCCATCCCAAAACCCCAGGCATCAGAGGATCTGATGGACCCAGAGGGGGAGAGGATCACTCCTCCCCCACCCGAAGGGCCTGGATTTCCTTTAGAGGCACCATCAAAAAACAGACAATGATCTTCCAGCGAGCACCTCCATTTAATAAACTCAGCTTTTTCCAGGCGAATTTCCCAATCAACAAGATTCGGTTGCCTGGCCAGGGAAGAAATTTGGGAGTTAGAAGTGAGGGATGAAAGCCAAATAGATTCCAAATCCTCCAGAGGATGAGCATTGCTAAGGCCCAGCTTATGATCCAGAGCCTCTCCAATGAAAATTCTTGCTTTAAGGGCAACCTTTGATGGGGGGTTATCCACATTTCTGAAGAGACAGTTGTTCCTTTCAAGCCACAGTTTCCAGATGATGAACTTCAGAATTAACATCCAGGTCGCTTTGAGAAGAGCCTTTTTGGAGAGGAGAAAGGGAGAAAACTCACCCCAGTTGGAGAAGAGATCTGCTGTTAAGTCAAGCATAGAAAAATTAGAGTGATTTAGGGAGAGGGCTTCTCTCCAAACTTCTCTTGAGAAAGGGCAGGTAATCATAAGATGATCAAGGTTTTCTACATTATTTTTACACAGAGAGAAGATTGAGGGACCTTCCAGACCTCTCTTCTTGAGGTTTTCAGCAGTGAGAATACTTCTATGCTTAACATTCCAGAAAAAGAGATCCACTTTTGGGATGGACTAAATATACCAAACAAACTTCCAAGGGATAGGATTTGGAGCTACATAAGGAATAGTTAGCAGAGATATATAACCTTTAGCCATGGTGTAAGCACCAGACTTTGTCCCCCAACCATTTTTGTCACACACAGTTTGATTGAGAGGAGCTTTCCCTTGCAGCAGATGGGCCAGATTCTTTGCTTCTTCTTCAAGCCAAGGAGGATGCCCACTTAACTTCCAATCAATCCAGCAATTGTCAAAGTCCCAGGCAGAGAGATCCCACAGGGTGAAAACATGCTGATCTTTGAGCCAGTGTTTTGTATTCTGCACTTCTAGATTTTTCCCCAAGGGCTCATCTCCGAGGATGGAGTCTTCCCATACATTGATTTTTTTCCCGTTTCAAGGAACCCAATACAACTTTGATCTGAAGTGATCCAAGGATTTGATACACAGTTTATGAATAGGGGAGCCTTTGATGGGAGGGGGATTAATATCTAAACAGCGGAGCCTCTGGCCAGGGAAGTATTTTTTCCACAGGACCTTTTTGCTCCAGCTAGACCTCCCGGAGATTAATTTCTAGAGGAGCTTTGTTCCCATAGCCAAGTTCTGGGCTTGAATACTTCTGATTTGGAGGCCTCCTTCACTGTAGGGTTTTTTAATTTTTTCCCAACTGACAAGATGAATTTTTTTCAGATTTCCTTTCCCACCTTCACATAGAAATTTTTTGAGAATGCTTTCAATCTTATTGATCACAGAGGCGAGATCCAGAAGAATGGCAGTTTGGTAGATTGGGATGCCGGTAAGAACTGATTTCAGCAGTACCATTTTTCCTGCCAGCGTAAGCCAACCAGCCCCCCAGTTCTGAATCTTTTCTTTTAACTTGTCAATGATGGGATTCCAGTTCGCTGGTTTGATGGTAGATTTGAAGATCGGAACCCCAAGATAAGTGAACGAGTCCTAGCTTTGAGAGCCTTCCATTTCAAGCAATCTAGAGGCGCTTCCCATTTCTGCAACAGAGCGGTTCGAGCAGTAGATTTTGCTTTTTTGCAGATTGATTTTGCTTCCTGAGATTTGGATATAGGTTTCAAGCTCATTCTTGAAGCTCCTTGCAGAGTGAATACCAACACCTCCCAAGAGCAGCGTATCATCTGGAAACTGGGCATGATTAATGTCTTTGACATTACGAGCCATACGAAGACTAGGAAGGGACTGGACTTGCTGGCAGTTGTTTAGTTGAAAGCTGAGGATGGAGGCCTGAATGGCATAGAGGAGTGGAGACAGAGGGCAGCCCTATCGCAGCCCTCTTGAGGCCTGGAAAAAATTCGTAGATCTTCCATTTACTAGAGGAGCTATCCAGGGTGCACAGATGCAGCCTTTAACCCAGTCAATGAAATCTAAGGAAAACCCAAATTTCTCCATCACCATGAAGAGATAGTCATATCTTACCCTGTCGAAAGCATTTACAAGGTCTAGCTTTACTACCATGCCTTTCTCTTTTCGATTCACGCTGGAGTGAATAGCCTCTTGAACAAGAATAACACTATCAATAATTTTCCTGCCTTTTATGAATCCTCCTTGATTCTCAGGTATGATTCTTGGCAGAATTTTTTTCAGCCTGTTTGCAATGATCTTAGTAACCAGCTTGTAGCCTGTATTACAGAGGGAGATAGGACGGAACCTGGAGAAGCTGGAAGCCCCTTTCTCCTTCGGGATCAGAGATAGGAAAGAGGAGTTTGTGCTCCCACCCAGCTTGTGATGAACTTGGGAGTTCCTAACCATCCTCAGAAGGTCATATTTAATTATGTCCCAGTAGGAAGAAAAGAACTTGGCTGTGAATCCATCTGGACCAGGGGCGCTGTCCGGTTTCATATGAGATAGAGCAGCTTGAAGTTCTTTCATGGAGACAGGGGCAGCAAGAAGATCATTATCAAGGCCTTGAACCAAAGAGGGAATGAGAGAAAGAGGTTGGGCATAGGGGTCTAAAGGCTCGGCAATAGGAGCAGAGAAGAGGTCATGAAAGTGGGAGAAGGTTGCTTGTTTTATGCCTTCAAAGTCTTTTACCAAAATGCCTTGATGAGTAATTTCTTTCATGGTTTTGAAATTTTTTCTAGATTCAGCTTGCTTGTGAAAGTAAGCGGTGTTTTTTTCACCGCTTACTAACCAAAGGCTTCTGGATTTTTGACGCCAAAACTCTTCTTCAACCCTACAAGCTTTGAAATAATCTTTCTGAAGGATGCGTTTTATTTGGGAGATACTATCAGTGATAGGGGCAGATTCCATGAGGATTTGGTGGCTTTCCAAGGTGGCTTGGCCATCTTTACAGCAAGAAACAGGGTTGGGTAGGAGCTTGGCCTAGGATTTCAGCTCGTGCTTAAGCCGTCTGAGCTTTTATTCCAAGATGAAGGAAGGATTCCCATTGAACTTTTGGCTCCAAGAGGAAGAGACCAGCTGGAAAAATCCTTCTTGATGGATCCAGAGGGGGTTGAATCTAAAGGGAATGGGCCCTAGGTTTTCTTCAGAGGTAAGATTAAGGAGGATTGGCTTATGGTCGAAGACACAATTGGGGAGAATTTTGGAGGACGCAAGAAGCCCCAAAGAGAGAAAGGAATAGTGCACCAGAAACCTGTCAAGCCGAGCTGCAATGTGCCCAGGCCCTAGTCTTTTATTGGTCCAAGTAAATTTTCCTTTAGAGGGTTTGATGTCAATGAGGTCCCATCCCAGAATGATATCTTCAACCCATTCCCGAGAAGGGTCTCTAACAATGGAGCCCCATTTTTTCTCAGAGGCTGCTAAGGTGACATTTAGATCTCCTAAGATGATAATGTTTCTGGGCCTCTGAACACTAAGGAATGATTCATTGGACTCCCAACACTCTTTTTTTTCCGCTGATGAGATAGGAACATAGATATTGAACAAACTTACATGATGGCCCGATTCTTTATGAATGAAGTTGGTGAAGATCCAGTGTGAAGTACTGTGAACAGAAATCAAATCAAACTTAGTGGAGTCCCAGAATGTGGCTAGGCCTCCCGATGCTCCCCTAGAACTCACAGCTTTCCTCGGGCCTTTTTTCCAAAATAGATTTCCAGCTTGGAGGGAAAGATCACCCTCCAGTTTTGTCTCCTGGATGAGGAGGATCTCAGGCTTATTGATTCTTACCAGATCTTTCATTGCTTCAGCTTTCTGGGGGCTGCCTAGTCCTCTATAGTTCCAGGAGATGTACCTCATTATTTACTTTGAGAGGGGGCAGCCCCTTTAGAGGCCTGGCCAATCTTCGATCTTGTATTCATCATACTTTTGAGGGTTTTTTGGGATCCCTGCAAGACATCTGCATAAGATTTTTCTTCCCTTTTCTTTTTCTTGGATTTCTGGCCTCTTGGATTCTTGACTGGGGTTGCATGCGAGCTACTCAACTCAAAGGCTTCTTCATCTGAGAATGCTCCTGTATCAGAATCGGCTGCTGAAGGTTCCTCGTCCACTTCTCGTATTTCTTCATGGATAGGGGGCCTTTCCACCCTAGGAGGCGCAGATTCAAGTTCGGTAGGGATTTCCCCTGGCTCCAATGAATTCGCGGCTTGGATGACGGGTATCTCCATTGGACTTGCGGTTTCCAATGGGGTAGTTTCCAGATTGATTATATGCAGAGGATGATTTGGGACATTCAAAACAGTAGTGCTTGCCCCTTGGACCGAGTTGACTGGAGGCGGCTTCACTGGTTGAGGCTGGACTGGGTCTTTCATTGGGACTTTTGGATCTGATTTCTGAGTAGAGCTGGATGCTCTCTTGTCATTCGTTTTGGAAGGAGCCTTTCCTTTTTTGACCCTCTGCCATCCCTCCCCTTCTTTTTCTGATTGGGATTTAGGGTAGTCGCGTTGAAAGTGTCCGTGTTCATGGCAGTGCCGGCATTTAAAAGGAAGCTCTTCATAGTCTAGTTTCTGGAAATGGTTCCATTAGCCTATCGAGATCTTGACGGCTTCTGGTAGCCCCGCCTCCATATCTAATTCAACACATATATGAGCACAAGAATACTGGCCTTTGGGATCAGCTTTGTCAATGAAGCGTCCTAGGGTATTTCCTATTTTCTCCAGAGCTTGAATGTTCCAGCAGTGGATCGAAAGATTGGTTAGCCTAACCCAGACCGAAACCTCCTTGGGAACATCTATAGTGGGATCGAAGTCCGTTGACCATCTGTTGAGGTACAGACCTTGGGAGCCCATGAAATAGGGGCCACTTCGAAAGATGAGATCTAGATCCTCTTTGGAGATGAATTCAAAGACAAAGAAACCTCTGCACACTGGGTAGCAAGTGACACTATGCTTCATATGGGGTCTCCAGTTACGCTGGATCCAATCGTCCGTGGTTTTGGGTGAAGGCCATAGCCCCATGAATTGACCAACCAATCCTCTTTCAGCAAGAGCCAGAACTATCTTGATCGAGGGTTCCTTTGCAAAGGAGATTTCAGGAACTGCATCTAGTTTCTTGATAAATTATGGGACCTCTTGGGCCACCAGTTTCTTCCCTGGAGGCCCTAGCAACCTCCAGAAGGCTTCAACCGTAGAAAATGGGGAGGAGGGAGGGGGCTCCCCTCCCCCTGGAGAGGTCATGGCGCAAGGCCTGAGAAGCATAGCTGGGCGAGGGACGCAGGGAGCGACGGCAGCACCACCACGGAACCCGAAAAACGTGAGCCCTCCTCAAAAACGTCGGCAGCAGTGACCAGCTAGCAATCACACGCTCCTTGCAGCAGCGAGAACCTCGAATTCAATTTGTCTCATATGTTTCCTGTCAGAGAAAAAACGTATTTTTAACTGTGCAACCCTATAAGCAATTTAGCGTAGTCATTTAAATTTTCTCAAATTGTGATCATTTGGTGGAAGCAAGGTATGGTTGAAAAGACCAAGATAATTTTCCAGATCCAATTAACTTAATATGATTTCAACCCTAGATCAACCGAAAACCCTTGAATCCACAGTTAAACTTTGGTCCACAAAACTAGAAGTTTAACAGTCTAGATCCAACCCATAGCAAGATCGATGGTTTACAGAAGTGTGCAAGTGGGAAGACAGATTTGTGGAATTCCCAGAGAGTTGAAAGGAAACTCGAATTCTACAGCTCATAGGGTTAGACATTGATTTCCAAGTTTAGAAGATCAAAAGTTTAGATCTAATTTGAAAAATGGATCAACAAATAATGTTAGCCACGAAGTTTAATTGTAAATCCATACAAGAATTAAGGTCAACGGTAAAGATTAAATTTGTAAAAGAGATCGATGGTCAAGTTTATTTTTTTGCAAGGATCAACGGTGCAGAAAGACAAAGGACTAAGTAATTGTTTAATGAAGTTTCTGACATCCGAGTTCCGTAGCGGAATATGGAAAGCGGAAACTGGAAAGCAGAAAGTTCAAGTGATCATTTTATTAAGTTTTCAACTTCCAAGTTTCGCATCGGAAGGAGAAAAGAACAAGCTAGGAAGAAGAATGTTTGAGTGATCATTTTATGATGTTTCTAACATCCGAGTTCCGCAGTAGAATATAGAAGGCATAAAATTTGAATTGATTGTTTTAATGAAATTTTCAACTTCTGAGTTCTGTAGCGGAAGATTGAAAGTAGAAGGTGGAAGGAAGAAAAGTCCAAGTGATTGATTTAATGAACTTTCTAACTTCCAAGTTCCACGGTAGAAGCCATAAAGGAGAGTGTTCAAGTGATAATTTTATTAAGTTTCTGACTTTCCATTTCTGCAGTGGAAGGTGGAAAGTGGAAGCGGGAAAGAAGAATGTTTCGGCGATCATTTTATGAAGTTTTTGACTTCCAAGTGCTGTAGAAAAAGTCAGAAGGAAGAAAAGTCCAAGTGATTTTTTAAATGAATTTTTTGACTTTTGAGTTCCGCAGTGGAAGGCGAAAAGAAGAAAAATTAAGTGATTGTTTTATTAAGTTTCTGATAATCGAGTTCCGCAGCGGAAGGAGAAAATAGAAATGTGGAAAGAAAAAAGTGCAAGTGATTGTTTCATTAAGTTTATGACTTCTGAGGTCCGCAACGGGAGAAAGAAAGCACAAGATGGAAGGGTGGAAAGACGAAGGGGGAAATCCAAAATATTAAGTGATTGTTTCAGGACGTTTTCAACTTCTGACCTCCGCAGCGGCAGGCGGAAATAATAATACGGAAAGGAGGAAAGAAAAAGATCAAGTTATCCTTCCTTGAATTTTTTCCGACTTTTGAGGTCCACAACGGAAGGCAGAGGGTGAAAAAACTTAGTTAGTGTAGAAATGCCTATTATGGTTGCGAATGGGTCTAACAATGGCGAAACGACTATTACATGTGGTCCTTACACCTGAGGATGATTATAAAAGGATGAATTTGACAATTTAACGTGGCTAGTGTGTCTTCTTATTTGTTTTGTGTCATAAATAGTTGGATATTTTATTAATGTCTACAGATATATCGATATAAAGAAATTATTTTTATATTTGATTTTTGAGGTATGTTAGAGTTAATAGATTTAAAAAATAATAGTATTTAATGCATTTGTTTTCTTTTATTTTAGATAGGAAATGTTTGTATATATAAAGATTTATTGAAATTAAAATAATTTTTGTTTGTTTAAATGAAATAATTTAGATTTTAAAATGTTTTTATTATTATTATTTATCTCTGTTTTAAATGAATAATTTATTGTTTAAGATTTAAATAAGAATTAGATCAAAAATATATTTTTTTTTTAAATTTTCATTTTGATAGTTATTTATTACTTTTAAAATTTTTATCATTTAAAGTTTATAGTTTTTTTATTACATTTTAAGAACATTATCAAAGGTACTGCTAGATCAAATTTTAAGAACTTTATGTAATATTTTTTAATAAATTATATTTACTTGTAAAATTGTTTTAGTGATAATTTTTTTATTTTATAATAGTTTTAAATCATTAATTATTTTCCATATTTTTAATGAGAAATGGTTCACCATTGTTTCCTGCAATAGGCATAAATTTAATTTAAATATGAATAATATGGTAGTGTAAAAGTTATAGTTATTAATTCTGATAATTTATAAAGAAACTAGAGAATGGCATAAACCATGGAAATTAAATTCTTAATGATGATAATTTATAAAGAAGTTAAATAATGGAAACTAATTTTTTATTTCACAAAAATCATAAACCATAGAAAACAGATTATTGTTTTTCAATATTACTCATATTTTTTGAAAATAAAAACCATAATTAAAAAAAAAATCAAAAGTTAAATAAAATAAACAATTAATATTTTTTTATGACATTAATATTTCTAAAATGTATTTAATATCATGAATAAAGTAATCTAAAAATATCATAAATCATTATTTTCATAAATAATTTTCATAGATGGTAAGATTAATATTTTTAATGTGTATTTAAGATGATGAATAGTTGAATAAATATTATAAATAATTGTTTTGATAACTAGTTTTTCATGGATATTAAGAATAAATGAATTAGAATAATATTATGATTTTTTTTCATTTTATATGATATAGTGAATTATTTAATTTTAATCATGGATTAAAAGTTACAAAATTAAAATGATTGATTTTATGTACACTTTCATTATGATAATAATATTATTATGTTAAAACTATGGATATATTTTCAAAAAAGATTAGTACAAGGAAATGTCTTAATAATTGTATTTGAGTTTGGTTTTTAAGAAATAAATCTTAATTTTCTTATTAACCAGCCTAGATCCAAATCCTAGGCTCTATCAAGCGCCGAGAGGGATCAAATCTCCCAAGGTGCAAACCTCCTTTAGTGCAATACCCGAGAAGAGGTTTGCACCTCGGGAGATTTGATCCTTCTCGGCGCTTGATAGAGCCTAGGATTTGGATCTAGGCTGGTTTCAGTGGTGGGAGGTGACACAAAACTGGAGTATATCCATGTAAGCTTATTATCTTTAGTTTATGTAGTGAAATAATACATTTTAAATACCTAGACACAATTAGCAATCACAATCTCTCAAGTAGATTACATGATAATCAATTAAAATAATAAGTTACTATCATTAGAGGGAGGGATCATCAAATAATAAGTTACTATCATTAGAGGGAGGGATCATCCACTCGGGGATTAGAGGGATTTTCCTACCAATCATTCTCAAGAGTGAATTGTGCAATTAAATTTTTTCATTGTCTCTGTAGGAATTAGAGGGATTCGGAGAAAAAAAGATAATTTGAAGGTTTTGGCAACAAAAAAAATAACAAGGATTTTATGACCCAATATGTACCACACCCTGTAAATAAGGATCTATATCTATTTATCCAGTAACTATAATCTTTTTAGAAATTTTAAAGTATAATAATGAATACACAATTTAAGCATATCTTCATTTGTTTCATTATGATTCACCAATAGATGGTACAATGTTCATTGAAAAACAATCTTGGGAAATGACGCTATTGATTAGTGTTTGAAATAATATATTTTTTTATTTTTTTTTAAGGAGTTGTTTATTTTTATTTTTTTCATTTTTAATTGAAACTTGGTAAAAAAAATTAACGAATCTCCTTGAGTGAAATTTACCATGGATTGTTTAAGAAGCCTTGCATGGTTGTTTAGGAGGCCTTGCACATGGTTTTAAAACCATGTGCAAGGCCAAATTTTTGCGGAATGTGTAGAGGGAATATATACATGTAAGCTTGCTATCTTTAGTTTTCAGTAATTAGAATTAAATCCACTTCCATGTAAGCTTACTATCTTTAGTTTCGAGTAATTAGAATCAAATCCACTCAGGAATTAGATGGATTCGCCTACCAATCATTCTCAAGAGTGAAATGTGTAATTAATTTTTTTCCCAGAATCCATGGTAAATTAGCTTACTATCTTTAGTTCCCAGAATAGATCCAAATCCTAGCCTCTATCAACTGCCTAGAGGGATCAATTCTCTCAAGAATCAAACATTTTCTTAAGTATATCTTCTTAAGTATTGCAGTCAAGGAGCTATTAACTTTGGTTTGTCCTATATATAGCCATTGATTTGATTTAAACTAAAAGACACATCTTTTTGGCCGACATATAATGTAAAATTAAATATGTACATAAGTATAAAAATTTAAAATCTATTAAGATGCAAACATTTAAAAAAAAAAAAATTTAACATGTAAAACTTACTAAATGAATATTTAAAATAAATTTACTTCAATAAAAGAAATTATATTTCATATTTTATTAATATCTTAAATAAAATAATCATGATATTTAACTATCGACTACCAAGCTAAACACAAATCCATCACTCAGGATAGAATAGAGGAAGCCATAGAATCAGATATATATAATAAATCTATGGTCCGTGATAAATGTGTGCGGAAATTTTGAGGATATGACAGTGTGGACATTAAAATATCTAGAACCTACAACTGGAAGAGCATAATAGTCTTTAAACATTATTCGCTCGCTCTATAGCGTGTTCACCGTTCTCTCCTCCAGCTGAATATAATCCTCTTGAATTCTCAATCTATCTTCAGTTTAACATATTTCTAAATATATAGACATAGATACATAGAGAAACTTGTTAGAGAAGCTTGTTTGGGTATATATAAGATTTTATCTAGTGGCACTTATGTGTGCGGTATTTTGTATGAGCGGTTCTTCATAAATAAATATATCATATTGCCATGTCGAAAAAAGTATGCGACGATGGGGCAGTGCTGGGAGAGTTAATGCACTTTCCCATGCCACAGCAGAGGAGCTGCTGGGTTCTATCTGAAGAAAATGATACAATTAGCAGGCTACCCATTCAACTTCGATAAAATCATTCCGATAGACTTGTATCAGTATGAGCCCTGGGAATTACCCGGTACCCTTCAGTCTCTGCAGCTTCACTAATTTAAATTAGAAATTATGTCCAGACTGTATTAATTAATCTATTGCAGGTTTGGTATGTGATGTTGGGGATGGACAATGGTTCTTCTTCGTGCCAAGTCATCAAAAGAAATGCGTTCGACCTAACAGATTGACTAAGTTGGGTTACTCAAAAGCCACTGGTTCGGACAGAAAAATTCACAGACCAGGACTCCTGCCTCAATGGTTTTCAGGATCTGAACACTGACCGGAAGGTCACAGCCATGGTTACAGGCCACCGGCAGAATGTGTGTAAATTGATCAGTAATGCGCTCGCTCTTGTCAACAAATTCGCAGCCACCGGAGGAGGATATAAATGACTCCATTCCTAACGCCAACAACCTTCAAGATGTTGTTAAATAGTTTATAGCATCTGCATACCATAGCTCTTTTAGCTTTCTGTAACTCTGCTTACTGGCATTTTGCCAAATTTTGGGCTTTTTGGATTCTTTGCCAAATTTTGGGCTTTTTGGATTCTAAAATTTCTAGAATCATGATATAATGTCAATTAAAGTGAATGCCCTGAGACATTCTTGTGAATTAATGTAAGGCTTTGTTTTATAATGCAGAAGAGCTCTTAATATCCTATCTTTTAATGGTTGCTCTGGGTAGACAAGTGCAAGCGGATTTGCAGAGGTGAACATCTTTGGGGGAATTTGAGGAGATGGATGGCTGGTTTCAAGCCTGATATTTTTAGCAGATATTAATATTCGCGTTGGCTTTATGAATTCAGAGAGATGATTTATCAGTTCTACGATTCGCCTACAGTATTCAGCCCGGAGGATAGAAATTCGCTGAATATAAAATCGCTTTGTTGGAAAAGGAGAATTTGTGTAAAAATGGAATACTCAACTTAATTGTTCAAGGTGGTATTAGGCGATGTAATAGTCTGCCAAAAAAACCCCTTGAAATATCTACAAATGCTTAGGCAAATCCCTTCACTCTAAAAATATTCCGATTGTTGCCCTACTTTAACGCTCATCTAACTCTTTTTCAAAATCCTCTACTGATTCAGTAATTCTATACAGAATTGCGATGAACGATTGTTATGATATCTGCTCTGCAAGTGGGGCACCTTGATTCAAAGTTTTTCTTCTGTTTGCGTTATGATATTTGCTCTGCAAGTGGAGCACCTCGATATATGCTGTGCAAAGGATGGCTGGAATAACATGGCTCTGCTCTATAGCTACTATTCTTTCGACAATAACATTGCTACGATTTTTTTGGGGAGGGATTACTTCTCATTCAACCAATTAAATGACAAACTCAAAACATAAAAAAAATCAGTTGACGACCTCAAAAGATAAAGAAAATAAACTGTCTTTCTTTGAATTCGAATCAAATCAACACCTAAAATAAACAGTTGATCACAACCTCAAGCGATTAAGAAAATAAACTTTGTGTTCAGTTGTAATCCAATGTATTATCACACTTAAAAAAAGAAACACTGCAATATACAACTTTAAGTTTCTGTTCAGCAGTTAACAAATATACAGCTGTCTTTTAGATCTCAGAAATTTGGGCTACAATGAAAGTCAGTATTATTGGTCAAGGTAATATCTACAAATGACCAAGTGTTGACCTAATTTAACTCCCATATAACCCTCATTTTCAGAGTCTTTCAGTTATTCATTAATGCTACACAGAATTGCGATGAACTACTGTTACAAGAGCTCTCGCCCTGTTACAATATCTCTTCTGCAAGTAGGGCATGTCGAATGAAATTTTTTTTTGCGTTTCCACTTCTTTATACAGTCTGCGTGGAAGGAATGAAGGCATTCCAGAATAACATAGCTCTGTTCTGCAGCTACTATTCTCTTAATGCATATGGCACAAACTGCCTCTGGATCCAGAAGCGGTTCGGAATTAGTACCAGCAGCGTTAAGGATGTTAGCCCAGGGATTGTTCAAGCTTGTTCTACGAAGAGACCCATTGGCGGCAGGCGGCACCATGTATCTATAGTTCATCCACCGAATGCTCTCTTTGGTTAGGCAGGTTATGTGCGCCTGCTTGAAATATTTTTTACCGACAGCCAAGTGATTAAAAATCACATTAAACTCCTTGAGCACCAAGTATGGAACACAGGCAGAGACAGCCTGCCATTTTACCCGCAGATAATCATAACCATCGTTAAAAACATAGGGATTTAAGACCATCTGTAGAGAACCTTGTGTGTTTATGCCAGATGAGGTTGCGTGGGCTATTACCAAATCAAGAATCGACGTCGCGTCCTCAGGGATATCAGTGTCATCCACCCGGCCTTCTTCATTTTCCTGTAGGTTGGATGACAGATGGGTAAAATGATTGGTCTGCTCCCGGACATGTTAGTAACGTTAGTTACATCACGTGACAAGATCTCCCCCATAATATTCATTTTCACTATTTTTTTTGGCGACATGTTAGTAACTTTACATCACGTGACAAGATCTCCCCCGTAATATTCACTTTCACTATTATTTTTTGCCGACATGTTAGTAACGTTACGTGACAAGATCTCCCCCGTAATATTCACTTTCACTATTATTTTTTGCCGACATGTTAGTAACGTTACTTCACGTGACAAGATCTCCCCCGTAATATTCACTTTCACTATTATTTTTTGCCGACATGTTAGTAACGTTACATCACGTGACAAGATCTCCCCCGTAATATTCACTTTCACTATTATTTTTTGCCGACATGTTAGTAACGTTACATCACGTGACAAGATCTCCCCCGTAATATTCACTTTCACTATTATTTTTTGCTGACATGTTAGTAACGTTACATCACGTGACATCACGTGACAAGATCTCCCCCATACTGGGCTGTAGAGCGCCTCTCGGCGCAATGAAGATTTTAAAATAAGAAATTTTATTAAATAATTATTTTATATATAAATTTATAGATGACAAGTGGCATTTACATGAAACCTTAAATATCATTCATAATAAACCCCTATTAAAATACAATCTTCCTAAATAAGCTTGTGTTTTTCTTAGTATTTGTTAGTTTATGGTGGTTTACACCACATTAAGTATATTTATTTATATGTGGCACGACATTGCTAAATATGACATGGTTCTACTATTTTTTTGCATCATTTTTTATTTTCTAGTGATGTACACCACACACATTTTAATTTTGTTGTTTTGCACCACAAGATCACAATCCGTGTCATATTAGCTTCAGTGTTATGCACCACAAAATTCCAATCCACCTAGGATTGGTTTTGGTGGTTTTCATCACACACCATGGAATGCAACATATTTACTTAACACCAAAATCAATTTTTTAACAAACACCACTCTTACACCATAAATTTTAGCACCACTTTTATATCCCCAAATTACCACCACTTTTGCACCACTATTTGAAGATTGAGGATTTTCCAAATCCTTTACAAATACCAATGCTAATGTGGGGCTAAAATGCATTTTTCTTCTAGTGCACAATTTTGTTTTCAATTTTTTTTTGTTTAAATAAGTAGGTAATGACATAGAATTAGTTAAATATTTAGTAATATGGATGTTTTCAAAATATATTTGAAGTTGCATGTTTAGTTTTTAAAAAAAGAGTCATTTGGTGATAATGTCCTTCCATATTGTAAATTAGTTTTTTATAAATTTTTGAAAATAGAAAATAGAGTTATGAATTAATTAAAAATTGGTAATGTGAATTTAAGTTATAGAAAATAGTACAAAGAGAAAGTGTTAGTTACTGCTACTATAGTAGCAATTGATAATTAAACTTGTCATGTATGACTCTCATGCATAATCACCCCATACACAACCAAATTTGAAAAATTAATATAAACATTTTTATTTTATCTTATACCACTAACTTGGAAAAATTTATTCTATACTTCAACTCTTCTCTTGTCTATAGTGGCACCCAATCTGAAAATTATCAACCAAGATCAAATAAAAACAAACTAATAAATAAACACAAATATATAAAGAATAAAAATAAAAACAAATTAATAAAAAATATTATACTCACAAAATAAAGTTTACATTCACCTTCGTTTTGCATTTGCATAGGGATGTCATTTCTTTCTCCATTAACACATGCAACATTAAACTAGTATTTACATAGAGGAAACATGTATAGATGTAAGAGGTAGTTTAATTCCCAATTGTAGCTATTTTCTTCCTCTTTACATGAGTAAGACTTGAAATTTATTTAGAATGTTATTCTCATAAATATCTTATTTTCAAATTATCTGTACATTTTAATAACTCATCAATAATATAATTAACACAAATGTAAATCAATTTAAATTTACAACAATTAAACATAAAAAAAAAACTAAATAAAAGAGTAAACATATATATTTTACAATGTGTGCATTCACATATTATTGGCGAAAGACATCTTGACAAAATAAAATCAATGGAAAATCCATTTTTCCTTAAAGGAGGATCACTTGGGATAGCAATGTACTTATTATATCTAATTTGAGTAAACGTATATATCTTACAATGTGTGCATTCAAATATTATTGGCGAAAGACATCTCGACCAAAAAAAAATCAATAGAAAATCAATTTTTCCTTAAAGGAGGACCACTTGGGATAGCTTAATTTGAATAATATGTTGTGTTTTTATCATAGCCCATATTTTCATTTTAGAATGGAACTATAGTAAAATAAATAAAAACATCTTATTAAATTCTATTTAAAACATTAAGAAAATTGCTAAAAATAGCTTAATGGTATATAGTTTTTTATTAGTATTGTGATACTGTGGTTTTTATTTTGAATGTATTTCACCAATATTATGTAAATGATGTAAATATTCTAGCATGGGTTCCTAGTGCAGAGCTAATGAAATAATAGGCATGCATGATGTAAATATTGTTATTTGGACCATATAGTTGGCTTTGCATGCTAAGAAATATATGTAAATATTATGTGCGTAAATAATAAAAATGTCCAAGAATGGTTGTGTAAAGAGCACTAGAGCAGCTATGACTGCACCGAAGGGGAAGAGGAAAGGGAGGTCCATTAAAAACAAGTCCTTTGTTTACATGTGTCACAATTAGAACTCACCCAAATGATGTCATGCCCCTTGAATAAGCCAATTACATCCTTTTGAATATTGAACCAAATTAGTAAATGAATGAGTGAGGTTGATGGGAAATTCACCTCATGCAATGATTGAAGTATGAGGCTAACTACAATTTATGTCATTATATTATATGTCATAAGTCAATTTGCAGCTTCAAGGAGTCCTTTATTTTATGGTCATAGGCCATGTCAATTTTATTTTCACAATTATCTCATATACCTTGGAGTCAATACTCATTATTTCATGCATATCTGCACTACAGAGAGTTGTCCATTGTTGTTCTAGACCATAACCAAACTGTGTCTAGGCCAACAATTCGAATTTAGGGACAAAGTTATAGGTTAGGAAGGGGAAATTGATGGTTGCATATTAGAAAGAGGTTGGGAAAATTAGGAACCCTTCCCCATTGAGTTCTACTACTCATAGATGCTTGGGAAGCCACAAATTGAAGGGATACAGTTGTTTCTCCAACAACAGACATCAAATTGGCCTCATATGCACACTTGAACCACTTAGAAAAATTGATCACCTAAGAGATCCACGAATCAGTAAAAGGGGTGCTTGAGCAGAGAAGGGTGATGTGTGGGGAAGGTATTGTGGGATCCAAGGTTATGGTGCATGAGTGAGATCCCTGTAAATCTATGTATGATAATTTGGATGTGATTATAGAGTGAAACCTATTTTGGTCGAAGAGAGGGGATATTCTAGGTGTTTCCCTCGCCCTTGTGACCTCATAATCCAGCTTGGGGGTGGCTTCTCAACATAAAGAGTATATATAGATATACTTCCTACGATTAACTTGAAAATCGGTTTGACACAACCAATTCCTTGGATCTATGTTGGATAAAGATAAGTATTCTTTTATATTTCAATGTGCAATGTCTTTATTTGATGCATGTAATGATTATGCTAGTAATTGCATGCTAGATTTTTTTGGATAGTGTTTATTTCCATTCTATATATTTATATATGCATCTATTCATTTATGCATATACACGTGATATGCACATGTATTTTAAATATTGTGAAACGTAATTTGGCTATTGGGAAAAAAATTGGTAGCTTGGATCTAGCTAATTCTCCCTCACATTGGTCAGATTGGATAAGGGGAAGGTTACAAGTATAGTGTTTCATAATTCAATATTTAATGACAAGCTCTTTCTAAATTTTGGATGTAAGCACTCATGCTAAAGAATGCTAGTTCATTTTATAAAATTTCAGAACTACGTGATATGCTCTCATATAAATTACTAACTCCCTTCCACTATTATAAATATTTTATATTGCAATATAATTATATTCCAATTTTGCAATATATATGGGTTCTTAAAGAGAAAATATTAATGAAATATAGGATAATCATTAAGCGTTACTTATATTAAGGGAAATCATGAATTACATAGTCTCAAATTGAAAAATAAAAATATTAATTTAGAGCACCGACAAGCCAAATAGAGTGAGGAGATGTAGGGAAGACAAAGGCTAGTGAAATGTTTTTCCAAATATGCATCTATATTCCTAGAACTCCTCCAAAGGTAACGATTCTTCCATACTTGGAAACTCTTCTAACCCAAAGCACCCAAAAACATGCATCAACCGAATGGCTTTGTATAATGCTCCAACCCCTATATCCTCTTTAGCTTCAGACATTCAAATGAGTTAAATACCTCAAAAGATACCAATGTTTCCGTAGATTGCATCTCTTCTAACTCAAATAACCCATCAACATACAATAACCAAAACTTTGTATAATGTACCAACCCATTTATCATCTTCATCTTCACATAGTCCCCCATCATCCATTAACAAGTTCTCTACTGAAGTCTCAACTAAAATGAGCAATAGTAGAACCAACCCTTGGTATGATCAAGAGTGTAAATATTCGAGAAAATAAATTACACAATTTACTATAGATTCAGTAAAACTAGACAAGATAAATCACACCAAAGCCTTACTTAAAAGAAAAAAAGACATTATCTAACTAAAAGGCAGGAAAATATCCTAAACCTCTCCAAAGTGGCTCCTAAGAAATTTTAGAGGCAAATTATAACTCGGAAAACAAAAGAATAAAATAAAATTGCTTTAAAAGATTGGAATTCGTATCTTAAAATGCTTGATGAAAACTCATAAATTAGAGATAACATCAAACCCTTATTAGAATGAAAGCAATTTTCTCATTAGAAAACATAGATTTTTGGGTTAAGCACTTAGCAAATGGAAAATCCAAATACATTGAAGGCTACCAAGCGGAAATATTAAAAATTGGAGGGCATGTCCTCAGCCCATACATCCACAAACTCTTTATTGTAGTGGTCAAGCAAGTGTTTCCTACACATTGGACTCAAAGCCTCATTATTCCTATTTTTAAAAGTGGCGATAAAAATTACCCCTTTAATTATGGGACTAATATAATTATCCCTCTCTTAGATAATTTATATCGTATTATCTTAGAACAGAATATCAATGGATGGATAGAAATGAAAGGTAAGTAGGCTAAAGGCCAAGTAGTTTTTAGAAGGAATCATTAAACAACGAACCACCTCCTTACACTTGGGATCATTGTAGAGAAATGTCGCAATAATAAGTATGAACTATTTTGTTTCTTTGTATATTTTAGAAAAGCTTTTGATACAGTTCCTAGAAATAATTTGTGGAATAGGCTAAAGGATCTTAAGATTCATTTTGAGTTGATAGTTATCGCGATAAGGTTATACGAAATGGTCATTTCCAAGTTTACGAATAATGATTGGTGGACAACAAATATAAGTTGTATTATTGGAGTTAAATAAGGCTTCCCCCTCTCCCCTACCCTTTTGGAATTTACATTGATAAGCTAGAAAAGTGTTTAGAAGAAGTAGGTTGCGCTGGTACAATCTCGGATAGGATAGTTATCATCCTCCTACTTCATGCTGATGATATTGTTCTTATGACAAGGTCTCCTTCTCATATCAATAAGAATTTAATAGTTCTTAAATATTTTTTCTCTAACATGGGTATGAATGTGTTGATGCCTAGAAAATTTCCAGGTATCGATAGTAGGGATTATCCCTACTAAGCGATCCGAAATAGATCATTCATAGTTTGGTATGGGGAACCCTTCCGGTTAGCCTCCCGACTACCGTATATTTAAAATTTGTTTAATTATTTTACCGGTTGCGGCTTGGTCCACTGTTTATGTTATTTTATTGTTTTAGGATGAAATGGAAGTTCCTATGCTAAGTGTAAGTGACTAAAAAAAAAACCTCCGAAGAGTTGCATAGGTTCTTACCTCTCGCCTTCTGTAAATCTTTCTCCTAAACCACTTTTAAATTTAGTAAATATAATTAAGCTCTTGTATATTCTAAGCCAATATATTCTATCCCTGAAGGCGAGGAAAGTTAAAATAAGTAGAGAAATGTATTGTAATGATCCATATTGAATTCTATAGATAGTTGTTCTAATTTCATACACATAACTACAATAGAAAGATTAACAAATATAAATTTGTTATAGTAAAGCATTCATTAATCAATATATACACAAGATTTCAAATAAACAGCAAAATAATTCATCATTAAATAAATAACTCATAAAGTTAGAACGATCTCACAATTGCACAGAATCCAAAAAGAGATAAATCAACGTTTGCATTCCACACGATCTATGTAAAACCCTGTGTAGTCCTCTCCCAACGAAAAATGTTCTTCTTTATTCATAGAAAAAGTAGTTCTCCTTAAAAATAAACTCATCATTTATTTGCAGTGAAAACTACTCTTGGGCGCCCTATATGCAAGTTAATTAAAGCCAACATACAGAGTGTTCAATATAAATTGTCAACCCAGGGAAGTATTTTATTTCAAAGATAATGTGCACTGTATATGCTTAAACACTAAGTAGCTGATACTGTAAATGAATTATCCTACTTTCCTGTTCAGGCCAACTCATCCCAAGATCAACTTAATCTAACTTACCTTCTTAAGAATGAAAAATAACAAATACCTTCTTACAATCCTTAATCTAGAAATGAGAGATTTAGAAAATAAACATCTAGATTTACTTTTGCAGAAAGTTAAATCCTGAATTACTACGCCATCTGAAGATCCATTATAACTATCTCAATCCAAATTGATCTATAATTCAGGAATGCAGAAATTGAGCTTCAACAATTATAACTACAAATGGACTTAATTAAAAAGACTCAAGAAAGACATCAATTGAAAGAAAATCATGATTAGATCGACTGTTACAGCTAGCACACAATATGCATAAGGAAAATTAGTCTACATAGTCGATTGTCACACCACTCTACTGCAACTTACAAGGAATGCATTTACCGATCAATTGAAGGGACACATAATAAATCACTACTGTTGCAGCTGTTAGAAAAGAATAAATCTACTGTAACATCCACAACACACAATAGAGGAAATAAATACCTAATTAAGTCAGCAATCTATGTAGGAAGGTGGGCCCATCCTTCGAACATAGACACCAAAGATTAACACATGATAAACGCCAAGATCAAAAGAATCCTGATCCTTGTATTAAATAATAAAACTGGATCTACACTCTCTGTCACAACTTATACAATAAGATCAATTAATTTCCAACTCTGGGCTTGGACTAGTTCCGAATATTTATACATTCACAATCATAACTTCTACCCATTTATATAGGGAAGCCATGAAGATCTTTGATCTTTAGGCTGCCCCAATTATAATACGCTCTTATAGTTGTGGTCAAGATAGAAGTAGAAAATATAGGAAGGCTATTACTCAATCCAGCAATGACATAACATGATCAATCTAGAAAATGCTCCATCGGTTGCAGTTACCCTTGAGCAGCAGCGCACCGTTTCATCCGAATCTGTTGCAGCCAAGCTTGTTGCAACCACCCTTGTATAGCTTGCATGGACTAGTAACCCTTGACTGCATCCTCTGTCCAGAGATGGAATAGGTGGTGATCATCTCCATAATGAATGTTCGTCTCTCTCCTCAGCCTGCTACACCTGTATACTTTACATCTTGAATTATCTTTATAAAATCACCATATGTTAGAATAATTGAAGATATAGAGCCCTCATTACAACAATCATAAGTATTAATAATATAAGACAATAATTAACCATACATGTATGAATTGAGGGAACAAGTGAAGGAAAACATTAATTTGGTTTCTATAATGGATTAAGATAAGGAAAAAATGGATAGGTAAATGTGGTGAAAAAGGGGTCATTTTTAGGCTCAACATCTCCCTCAAACTGTCATGTTGCAGGTCCCTATGTAACAACCCCTATTACTCTAAATCTGGATCTGGAATTGTACTTCATTCATGGAGAGAGGAAAAGTTATATGGGAGTTCAGGTGTTCCCTGTTTTTCCAAAAATCCATTATAGACAACCCAATATCTCCAACACTTCTTCTCTGCCTTTGTCAATGAGAATTCTTCCCTATATGGTTTTGCTAGCCACTAGATGAGAGGGAATTTGAATTTGAGTCCCAGCCAATTAACTCTAGATTCCTTCATGCATTCCACATATCTCTCAACCCTAGAAAGTGCATGCTTAAAATTCTTGTAACAGTAGGGATCTCTATTTCTCAAGGTTGAAGAGGCAGCTTGCCATCTATGCTGTCTACCTTCCAAATCCAATTACTGATGCTTGGAAATCTGGATGACATAGGTAGAGATAACCTTTTATTCAAGTTCCATAATCTGTTGAGTTTGGATGGGACATGCGAGTCTACACTATTGATGAGCAAGGAGAAGACAAGGGGTTTGAGGTTCACTTTGAACCCAAAGGTTAGAGTGGGACTCATTATGAGAAAATGTTTGGAAGGATCTTTCCCACTAAACATGATTGCTAACAAAGGAGGAAAAATTCCTCAGCTGAACATAACCTAAGAAAAGGGTAGGATTCGAATGGCGGTCTAAGGGACAATCCAACTCATGTAAATAAAGTTCACAAAGCAAGTTTTGCTCATCAGAATCACTTTCTTGAAATGTTTCCAGGAATTTAGCTGAAGTTTCCATTTCATAAGGTCTCCCTTATTTTACAACCTTCAATTTAAACCAAATGAACTGTTCAAATAAAAACACAGGGTAAGAGGAAGATGGTGCTCTGGTACCTATCAGTTTCTCGGAGAGAGTGTATAGGTGGTATTTTTCCACCTACATGCATTTGAACTTTTTCATCTCCTTCATCTCTTTTTGTATCTCTTCTCAGCAAGAATTCTGAAAAATTAGTTCTTCTGCCTATCTTTCCTTCAATTCCCTGATGGTCTTCCTATGTTCAACAAGGGGAAACATTCCTTCTTGGTACCTCTCCACCTGACTCTTCCATTTCCTGACCTCTATTATTAGGAGTGAGAGCTCTTGGGTCAGCCTCTGGATACTTTCATCTTCAGCATGATCTTCATTATCAGAATCCATATTGAAAAAAATTTGTGAAAGTTGAGTCCATACCTGGCCACTTGATGCTTTAGCTTGAAAATTATGCAATGCCTATATGGGTATTCCTACAATAACTTCTAGGGATGTTGGTTCTTTTGTAACAACATCCCCTCTTTGAATTTCTCCTACAACAACTTCAACCATAGGTTCCTTTTAAACAACTTTTGGGGATACTAGTTCTTATGTAACAACATCCTCTCCTTGGAGTTCTCCTACATCAACCTCAGCAACCAATTGTGAAGGTGTTGGTTCTTTTGTGGAAACCTCTTCCTAAATTTCAGTCTCCCCATCTGCCTAATTTTCAGCTACACCTTTGATAGGGAGATGAAAGGCTATTGGTTCTTGTGTATCAGAGCCCTGCCCTTCTATTTCTTCATGTTGTTGGGGTTGTTCTTGAGTTACTTCCATGTCCTCTGTAATATGGAGTTGTTCTTGAATAATTTAAGTGTCCCTCGAAGACTGTGATTAGATTTGTTCATCCTCTCCTAGATCCAAATAAGGGATTATGTCCACCTCGGGATTGATTTATTCTTGCTGCATGAAAATCTCAGCAGAAATTTCTGGGGTGTTGGTTCTTGTGTGACAACATCTTGGTCAACTTCATCATTATCCTTCTGCTAAGGTTCCATCTCTATTAATTCTATGCCCCGATATGGTTTAGGAGTCACAACATATAATTCTTCATTAAAATCAAGAATGTTTTCAGTATTTGGTTCATCTGCCCCAATTTGGGTGGCAACTTCAATAAGAATGTTCAGGGGTGCTGGTTCTTATGTATCAACACCATGTTTATATACTGCTTCCAATTGTTGAGGTTTCTCTTGGGGAGCTTCATTGTCCTTCCAATCAGATTGTCCCAGGATCACTTCTATTTCTTCTGCTGGTTGTGACTGTAATTGCTCATTTTCTCCCTTTTTTGTACCAGGGATCATTTCTATTTCTTCTGCATCCCTCACTTCCACCTTAGGTGCTGCTTGTCCTTGTTCTTCCATAGTTGCTAGTACAGGTTGTTGTGTCACAAAGGCATGAACTATGACTTTGTAGCCTGACTAGTTAAATATTTATTCATACACGGTGAAGACCGCTCTCTCTTCCTCCTCACCATCCTAAGTAGGAGGTGATTCTTCTAATCGATCTAGAGATTCCTCTCTACCTGCTTCCTGCATGATTTATTCCAGTTTTCTAGTACTTTCAAAAGTGTCTATACTTCTTTTTTTGGTAGACTGTTTTCATGCAAAATTCACTCAATTTGAGGTTTCTCTGTAGCCAACTCTTGTGGGGCATAATTTGTTTTAGGTCTAAGAATGGGGAATACAATCTATTCTTCTAGGGTTTCCCATCTTGCATGTGCTTCTTTAGCTGCTGTAGCCGACTTGGTTCTTTTTCATATTATCGATAATGATGCTTGCACATCCTCTTTTGACCTCCTTCTTTTCTTTCGTGGTGCAGGAATCTCTAGATTTGTAGCTGATGTGGAAGGGATGTCTTCTATTTAAGCGTCCTCCTTTCTTCTTCAATCAGAGTTCCCCCCCATTCTCTTCTCTTATCGTGGCTCTAACATCCTTGGATTTAGTTGTCACAACATCCAATGTTGTTTTAGCTTCAGTCTCTGTTGTCAGAGCTTCCACATTAGAAAATATTTCTGCAGGGTTTTCTCTTGCATTTTCCTCCAATTCCTCTACTTGGTCATCTTACTGATCATCTGATCTAGTCTCATATCCCCCCCCCAACTAAATTGGAGGGACTCTGGTCCTCCTATTGCTCCTCATCTCCCCCCAAATGTACATTTGCATGCTCCTCTTGGATTTGAACAGCCCCCAAGAGTATAGGTACTTCTACTTCTGCCTCTATTTGAATGCCATGAAAAAGGGCGGGTTCCTAGTTTATTTGAGTTTGACCTATGAATTGTTCCCAGGTTTGATTCCTTTGAGCTAAGGCCCTTAATATTATTAATTTGACTATGCCATAGTGGGTAAGGGAGGAGTTTGGATGCTTGGTTGTTCTAACAAACCCCACCATATGGTGTAGGTCTTTAAATAGATAAAATGGAATATTTAGTAAGGCCCTATAGCATAGATGAGAAAATAGAGTAAGTTTAGAATAATAAATAGTCTGATACCTACCTTCCCAGGTGATATACGTTTTGAGGAAGACTGCTACTTCATCCTGTTGCCGCCTTTTCACACACCTGGATCACGTGGCAGAAATCTTCAAGCCACTCGGTGTGTCCTTGGGGGCAAGTCTCGAGTCAAGGCTGTCACCT
>LPNX010877173.1:0-14073 GCA_001517045.1 Pseudotsuga menziesii
GAGGTAGAGATAATGGGTGATATCATCATAGCAAAGAAGGTGATGTAAAGCATCAAATCTCTTTTGGTACTTATTGACAAACCATGAACACCCATGTTGCCCCTCGTCCTCAAAAGAGCAATGGTGTTCCATATTATAGTACCAATATAGAGCATTCAACTACTAAATTTGGTGGTTGGATTGAGGATGAGGAGTTTAGATACCCATCTTGATGAGACTTTGTTTGAGGCAGGAGTTTCTCATGAGATTGTCGATCAAGTCCAAAAGATCTCTAAGAAATCCTAGATTACAACCAACAGATAGTGTTGAAATCTACTTTGATCCATATCAAGAAAAGTTCCCAAATCGAATGGAGTTATATTACCACACGTTATGGGATTGCTAACCAAATTACCACTTCATTATCAATTTCTTCACACAGCTTGTTTGAAAGACTCTAGACACTTGTTGATCCATTGAGGAATCCTTGTGGAAATGATTCCAGGATGAAGAAGACCACAAGGTTCTTCTAGAAGGAGTCTCAGCATGAGGAATCCCTTAGGCCTAGATTTTGGACATGATATATCAAACCCGCACTTCTGAAAGAGTTGAATCCCATAAGCTTGGGCTTAAAGTTGTGCATGAACCTGAGAAAAGGTCATGAAGCCTGCATCCTTAACAAACATGGATGATGATCTTTCATATGTGGAAGATGTGGTATCGGAGTCAAATTCTAAAGAATTAGTGTTAAAAGAACATGAAGACTTAATCACAAAGGCCTAAAGCGCTAGGTTTGAAAATAAACATGAATAAAGGATTGTAATAAAATAGTGTTAATATTTTTTTTAACTAATGGACTAAAAAGTTAAATAAAATACTTAGTTAAAAGGTGATGTTAATATAGAGTCATTTTTTAAAGGTCGCATCATTTTAAAAAAAAAATTATTTCAAAAATTACATATTACTATTGGCAGAGATATATATTTGGAAAAACAAAGTCATTCGTTGTGTGTCTCGATGGATCATTATTAATATCTTGGTAGATATTCTAGCATTGATAAGGACCTTGTGTTCATACAAACAGATTGGTGTGTGTAATTAGGATGGAGCTTGAATGAGGATTGGATTCCTCTCTAATTGTTGGGTCATGTATGAAAACTGGGTTTTGCAGGAAAGTTGAATGTTTTTAGGAAATTTGGGTCTCTCCATCTATCTGGGTCTAGATAAAATTATAATTTGTAAAAAATAATTTTATTCAATAAAAGAAATTGATATTGATATTTATTCTTCGTATGTATCTTTATGTTCATAATATATATGACTGATTAGATTAAGTGATTTGGTAAGATATTTTTAAAAGTTTTAAATAGACACTAATTCACCCCCCCCCCTCTTAGTGTCTGAGACCTGTTTCATCAATTGGTATCAGAGCGGGTTGTCTTTGAAAAGATCAATGCTAGAAGGTTGATCCGAAAGGAAAACATGTCGATTTTTAGAGACAAGCACTTAATCTAAAGATAGGTGCCAATATCAGCATTTTAAAAATGTCTGGAAATGTAAACGATAAAATCCTCTTGTTTAATGGAGATGAATATGCCAATTGGAGGGATTCCATGAAGCTTCAGTTGAAGTCCAAAGGAGCACATTTGTGGGATGTAGTAGCAAGCAAGAAATGGTACTTGAAGAACAAAACCAGAATTTTAAAACATGATCAGAAATTCAATTATATCGCTTTGAAAATCATTAAGAGATCATTATCAAATGATGTCAAGATGAGACTAGGGAACTACCCCTCTGCAAGAAAGCTATGGCTAAAGATTGGAGACGCATATCAATCCAAGTGTCAAAGTACAAGATAAGATACAAGTCAAAAATATGATGAAGAAATAAGTGAAGATATGTTGAGCAATGAAGAGAAAAATCCCTCATTTGTCTCATCACAAAGCAAAGGAAACATTGGGCTAGATGAACTTTCAAATGAAATCTATTATGATGATGAAGTACTCTCTAAGGAAAAATAAGAAGACCTATTAATTCTCAAAAATAAACACTTGATTACTAAGAATGAAGACTTGAAGAAATTGAAGGAAGACTTCCTTATTGCAATTTAAAATACCAAGAATAAGATAATTTTTTGTCCTATAAATGTTTTTGATAAGATTGAAAAAATGTTTATGGTCACTCTAAGTGAGCTTGAAACTAATTTCAAGATCAATGAGTTACTACATGGATTGTGGATGGAATCCAAAAATTCTAGAAAAACATGGAAGAGTCCAATAGATACAAAAAATGACTTGAAGATCCTAAAGGATAAGTTTTGTGCACTAACAAAGAATCATGAAGCTGCTCAGATGATATTGAATGAGCAAAGGATCCGACTAGATGACAAAGAAAGAGAATTGAAGAACACTTTCTCTAGTTTTAATTTACAATTGGAAAACAAAATCAATGAAATAAAATAGGTAAATTCTGAAGTCTTTAATCTTAGAAGAAAAATTGAAGCTAATGAAAGACGTATTCATAACCAAGAGAACCAAACGAGAGGAAGGGAGCCTATAGAGAGGCATAATTTATTAGATTGGGAGAAGAACCTACAAGAAATACAAGAAAGGCTTACAGAAGGACAACATCACTAAATCAAAGAAAATAATAGTTGAATATGGCCATGAAACAGATTGAGAAGGAAGTGCAATATGACAAGAAGAAGATTGAATAATATCATGCAACCTTAAAGGAGAAATAAGCGAAGTATCAAAGGATGGTTTCCTTAGTATCTAGAAAAGAGGATGCTACTAAAGAAAAATCTATTATTAACAAAGAAGAGGAAGAATATACATGTCTCATAGAAAGTGAGATAAAGAAAAGTTACGCTAGTACATTCACAAAAGGTGGAGAAATGAAAGCAATGGATATCTTCAATCCAAAGATATTTTTCCATACAAGGGAAATGAGAAGATAAATCTAGATAACAACTCAACGATTATAGATGAAATTTGGAGTAGGAAAATACTAGCCCATGACCGAAATGGTCTTGGATACAAAAAGGATAAAGAAGTTGAGAATGTGACTCCCCTTCCCAAGTTTGAGGAAGGTTGTTCCTCTTCAGAAAAACAGAGTGCAATTACAAATCAGATACCAGATCAGAACTCTGCCATGAGAAGGAATTATGGAAGACGAAAGATAAAAAATGAAGCCCATCGGAAATGACGCTTATTATATCATACTAACACTTGGTATGGAAACATATTCAATGGCTACTTCTACTCTTGTCACAAACATGGACACAAAGCAGTGGAATGTGATGCTTTTGAAAAGAAAACTCAAAAGAGTTCTTCTGAATAAACAAAGTGTTGGAGATGTAAGGGTGTTGGGCATACAACAAAGTTTTGTCACTCCATAAGGTGTTTCAAGTGTGAAGGATTTGGTCACAAAGCACAAAATTGCATGAATCCAAAGAAACAATACAATCAAATGGAGGATGCTCCAAGGAGTCAAAGAAGGGATTTGAAAAGAGACGACATTAAAACTTAGAAAGCAATATGCATCATCACACATCTTTAAAGATAAAATCTAAGAAAAAAAAAAAAGAATCAAGAGAGACAGCTCCAAAGAGAAAGATAAAGAAATTTTGGAGACCAAAGATACGAGGTCTTAGTCCTCATACCAAAATAGACAACTCTTATGGAAAGGAATCTCTAGAAGAAGACACTCATTCTATAAATGATGACCACTCCATGGTTGAAGAAAATCCAAGTGTTGAATAGGACTTGGAAATTACTCTTTTTCTTTGTTAAAGAGTCGTCATTAGATGTCAAGATTTAGTTGCGTTAGTTCAAGATTAAAAATAGACTTAATATCTAAAGATGACTTAGATCGAAAATCAATATCTAACTTTGGATAGGTTAGCAACTAGTGTCCCTAAAAAATAGAAAAGTAAAGACATCTCTCTATCCTTGAAACTGATAATTTTTTCCAAATAAAAAGGATGTTATGAATAAAAGATCATTTCTTAATCAACTAGTATTGGAAGTTTAAGAAAGATCACTAATTTAGGGGGAGCTAATTTGAAAGGAAAATATGTCTAATTTTGTTCAAAGAGAGCATTATTTGAAGATAAACTGATATCCTTACCTGAGAGTGCAATAGAGGATTATACTTTTAAAGACAGAATGAAGTATTTTAATAGAATTAAGAAAAGTAAAAATATTGACATTTGAGGAGGAGAAAAGATATTCATTATCATTGATGTTAAAAGTCACTATGATGAAAATTAATAGTAGGTTTGTAAAGGAAACTTGCAACCATGGAAGATGCGTTAAAGCAACCTGAATTTGATCAAATCTATTGAGCAGACCTTATGATCAAATGTATATTTTAATTGATGATTTTGAAAGCCATAAACAATAGAGATATATCTTACACAAAATCCTACTCTTGTTTGAAGAAGCCTTGACCATTAAAAAAACATTGAACCCAAGGAAAAAGGATTAGACAATGATGCTAACTAGAATCATGGTGATACGAAAATGAATTTGTTGATGAAATGTTGGAACACCATGTGAAGTAAAAACATGGATCAAAGTCAAAACAAGAAACTTGAGACATGAGAACTTGTTGAAGAAATACTACTGACAGAATTGAAGTGTAAAAAACATCTGGAAGTTTTCCAATGTGACATCGTATGACCTTGAAATTTTTACTTTGTTAGAAAGCATTTGTTGGATATCAGTCCAAACAAAAAAGGTCAAAACCGAATTATATCAGTTTAGGGGGAGACAGTAAACAATTGGCAATAAGGCAGAAATATAGTAGTCCAAGAAATAAATAAGGATTTTTTAGTTTGTTTAAGAGAAAGTACATAGTCAAGGGGAGCTAATTATATTTTTCTCTACTTGTGTGAAAATATAAAAGAAATAGTGATCAAAGTCAAGGGAGTCATTCAACCCTTTTCCCTTGATGTCAAAGGGGGAGAAATAAAGAGTATTACCATCAATGCCAAAGGGGGATATTGTTGGCAATATGGCAATGGCAGAGGGTATAAATTTTCATTGATGGAAATAAAAAATGATAGTGGCAATGAGCTAGAATAGAGCAGAAAAAGAAAAGCAACACAAATATGAGAGAGAAAAACAATGAAGAGAAAGGGAAATAAAATGTCTACTTGTATACTTATCCAATGCATTATGAAGAGAGGGAAATGAATAATATGGCAGTCTAGTCATGGTAATATAATGAGATAAGGAAGCAAAAATGACAAAGCATGTTGGTCAAAAATACATGCCTGAAATGCATGCCTCTCATAAATTATGCACTCCAAAAATACATTACTCCTTTCTAGTGTCTATCCACGTTATTCTTATGTCAGGGAGGAATTAAATGTGATATCATTGGTTCCTTATAATGAACCTATGAAATATGCATCTTCACGAGCTTCACTAGTACAACTCTCCATACCAGGGGAAGGCTGTCGTGGAACTGGGGCTTCAAACATCATTCATACAAATAGGAATTCTTGACAAACCCTTATTTCTCACCCCCTTTTCTTTCTTTTTGCTTCTCTTTGGAGGTTCCCAGGGTCGGGCGAATGTGAGATGGATCACATATTTGTATGCTTAGATTCACTTTCATTTAAGTGTCTTAAATAAGATACAAAACAAAGTCAAGCTGAATGTGGCACTGCTAAGACACTCTCTATGGAGATATCAAGTAGTCACATGCATTGATGATGGTTTCCAAGATTTAATCTCCCAACAATGTCAACAGAACTTTTTTGTGTTGGAGGAACTCCGGACAGATTGTGAAAGGGAAGATTCATTTTTTTTGCGTCGTGTACCTTCAGACAACGTAGAACCATTAGCATTTGTGCATACTTAACAGAAATCAATAATGGGAGTTTAAACTTCATATTTCCGTAAAGAAGTATAACTAGGAGAAAAGATGACAGTAGATTCTCATTGTTCTTTTCAAGCCATAGAAACTGGTTTTTCTAGTCAGAGAAGGGAAATCAACCCTCAAAATGAAAAACATACTTCGAAAGACTCTATGCATGGATATTTGTCCTCTTCTAAGCAGCATAGAGATATTCATGAGCAGAATCAAAACCAAATTGTTTCACCACAAAGAGGTAGAGATAATGGGTGATATCCTCATAGTAGAGAAGGTGACGCAAAGAATCAAAGATCTATTGGTTCTTATTCATAAACCATGAACACCCATGTTGCCCCTCATCCTCAAACAAGCAATGGTGTCCCATATTCCAATACCAATATAGAGAATTTAGCTACTAGTTCTGGTGGCTGGCTGGAGGATGAGGAGTTTAGATACCCATCCTAATGAGACTTTGTTTGAGGCATGGACTTCTCATGAGATTGTCAATCGATTTCAAAATATTGATAAGAAATCTTGGATTAGAACCAAAACATGATGTTGAAATATGCTTTGATCCATATCAAGAAAATTTCCCAAATTGGAGCGAGTTATATTACCACAAGTTATGGAATTGCTAACCAAGTTACCACTTTAGTATCAGTTTCTTCACACAGCTTGTTTGAAATACTTCAGACACTTGTTGCTCCATTAAGGGATGTTGGTGGAAATGATTCCAACATCAAGAAGACCAGAAGGTGCCTACAGAAGCAGTCTCAGCATGATGAATATCGTAGGCCTATATTTCGGCCATGATAGATCAAACCTTCACTTTTGAAAGAGATGAGTCCCATAAGTTTGGGCTTAGAGTTGTCCACGAACCTGAGAGAAGCTCATGAAGCCCACAACCTTAACAAATGTGGATGATGATCTTTCATATGTGGCAGACGTGGTAGAGGAGTCAAATGCTGAAGCATTAGTGTTAAAAGAACATGAAGACCTAATAACAAATGCCTAAAGCACTAGGTTTGAAAATAAACAATAATAAAGGATTCTAATAAGATAGTGTTAATATTTTTTTTAACTAATGGACTAAAAAGTTAAATAATATTTAGTTAAAGGTGATGTTAATATAGATTCATTTTTAAAGGTCGCATCATTTTAAAACGTTATTTTATTTCAAAAATTACACATGACTATTGGAAGAGATATATATTTGGAAAAACAAAGGCATTCGTTATGTGTCTTGGTGGATCATTTTTTGTATCTTGGTGGATATTCTACCATTGATATGGACCTTCTGTTCATACAAATAGATTGGTGTGTCTGTAATCAGGTTGGATCCTAAATGAGGATTGGATTTCTCTCTACATGTTGGGTCATGTATGCAAACTAGGTTTTGCAAGAAAGTTGAATCTTTCCAAGAAATCCAGATCTCTCCATCTAGCTGGGTCTAGATAAAATTATAATTTGTAAACAAGAGTTTTATTCAATAAAAGAAATTGATATTGATATTTATTCTTAGTAGGTATCTTTATGTTCACAATATATATGACTGATTAGATTAAGTTATTTGGTAATATATTTTTAAAAGTTTTAAATAGACACTAATTCACCTCCCTGCTCAGTGTTTGAGACCTGTTTCATCAGGTTCCATGCACTAGTCTATGAAAATGTGTGCTCGAATAGTAGGTCAAACCAATCCGGTGGTAGGTTCCTGGAATAATGAAAACAATTGGTCTTTGGTTATCTTTAGGTTTTTGATGTCTTTATATCTTAAACCATCGAAATAGTATTGCCTCATGGATTGTCTGTACGAGCTAATGTTGTACAGTGCTCCTTCCGCAATGGAAAATGTGTTTGTTATGGTGTCCAATGCCTCAAATAAATATTGTATCAAATACCACACTCCCCTCTTAAAGATAAGGTAAGGTGCCTGAATGCACCTGAACAAGCCAGAATCTGTGAATTCTAATCTTGTTCCCCCTCCATGTTTGGGTTTTTGTTCTTGTTTTGGTTTTTGTGTGGGTTTGTGTTTGGTTTAGTGTTCTAGTTTAGTTATTGATTACTAATGGGTTCATTTTTCATGGTATAATTTTTGGAAATTGAACCCAAGAGATAAAACAATAACACTCACAAAATTGCTAATCAAACATGCAAAATTCACACCAAAGGAGACTAAGATTGGAGCATAACGCTAATCTATATTGAGTAAGTGTAAAATAGACAAACTTGTGAAGTAATAGGCTGCTCAAATATATAATTACATGAGAGGTTTGAATTCATAAGGATACTATTCGAAATAGTAAAAAAGAAGGCTTACTCAGTTGGAAAGACAACTCATACATGCTTTTAATTGGAGAAAGAGAGAGAGGATTATATGGGAAAACAACAAGGCAGTTACACCTAGACTAGCTTTTTGTTTTCACTTAAACCAACTATAAAGCAAGGAACCTTTTCAGAAAAAGAAAATATGCACTTTAAGGAACTAGAAATAAAACAAGATTGCTAAAATTGATTTCCATGATGTTTCTCAAGCACTCCATAGCTCAGTTTTATCATGTGTTGAATTCTAGGACATGTGGAAGGCAACTAGCATAGAAAGGAATCAAGGAATCTAGGTAGTAAGACAAAAATGATTAATTAATGTTAAATGTAGGTAAATATGGGTTGATTATTCTAACACCCCCCCTTAATCCTGACTTTATGAGTAAATATCATAAAACTATAGGACCTAGCAACAAGGCTTAGTCACCCTTTACATACTGCTTGTCCATACAACTAAGGAAAAAGGCAAAAACACAATGGGAAAATTCCTCCCTTAAACATGGACATGAAACAAAATTTTGGAAATATTGTCATCAATCATGCTTCATAGCATGATAAAAAATTCCCAACAGTGATTTGAGATTGTTGAAGGTCTTCTCACAAAAAACTTTGGTGAAGATGTCTGCTACTTGTTCTAAAGTTGCACAGAAGATTATAACAGTGGTACCATCATGGACAAGCTGTCTGATGTAGTTCATATGGATCTCAATGTGCTTGGATCACTGTCTCTGAACTGGATCATTCTAGATTCAAATGGTGCTCTGATTATCACAGTATATAATAGTTGATATCTCTGATTCGAAGCCATGTTTTCCAAGTATCCCCTACAACCACAAACATTGAGTTGTTGCATTTACAACTCCTATATACTCTGCTTCTATAGATGAGCGTGCTATGGCACTTTTATTCTTCATTGTTGAGTTGATTGGATCTCCTACATGCATGGAAACATATCCTAATGTAGAATTTTGATATGTTTTGTCACCTTCCCAATCACTGTCAGTAAATCTAATCAAATAAACATCATATTTTTCTTTGTAGAAGATCCCATGAGTTCTTGTTCCTTGAACAATGTTTAGGATCCTCTTGGATGCTCTCTAGTGGATCTCATGGGGATGATCCATGTATCTTGAATCCACACTAGTTGCAAAACATAAACCAGTTCAAGTGTGTGTAAGATAAAGAAAACACCCAATCAACTGCCTATACAGTGTATTATTTACCATAGGATAAGAACCTGCTTCTTCAAGCTTAACTTCTGAAAGGATTGGAATATTTCCTCGCTTCCAATATTTCATGTTGAACTTGATGAGAAAATATGAAGCATATTTGCACTGATGTAATTTGATTCCATGTTGGGACTGATAAATTTTGATACTCAAGAATTGGCTCAACAATCCCAAATATGTCATAGAAAATGTATGGTTCATTGCAACCTTCAACGAGGCAATTTGTTTCATTGAACTTCCTATAATCAATAGGTCATCCACATAAAAAAAAATCATAAAATAACCATAAATCAGCTTCAAATAGACATTAGGATTAGACTTCCATCGTACAAAACTCAGTGAGAGTAGAAAGCCATCAATCTTGGCATACCAAGCCCTGAGGGCTTGCTTGAGCCCATACAATAATCTCTTTAAATTGCCCAATAAATATGGATTAGAAACAAGCCCTTCAGGTTTCTGCATGTAAATCTCTTCAGTAATATCTCCATTTAGGAAAGCATGCTTCACATCCATGTGATCTACTTCCCACTGCTTCGAAGCTGTAATGGCTAGAGCTAGCATGATGGAGTCCATCTTTGTCACTAGTGCAAAGGTTTCATTGTAGTAAATACCATGTACTTGTGAGTAGCCCTTGGCTACCAATATTTCCTTATATTTCAAAGGTGAACCATTAGCAGAAAAATTACTCTTGAATACCCACTTACATTGAGCTAGCTTCCTCCCTCGAGGAAGATCAACCAGTTCCCAAGTGTTGTTCTTTTGGAGCGAGGAAAATTCTTCTTTCATGGTTGTTCACTATATTGGATCATGTGCTACATATTAATATGGTTGTGGATCTGATTCAACCATCAAATATCACTTCTCAACAAATCAAGGATCTTTCACCCAAAGGGCACTGTCAAATTGAGATCTAGTCCTCCTAGTGTCATCAAGATTTCCAGCTAGTTCCCCAGCTACATAAATGTTCATTTCTGCCCATTTTGATCTTGTTGGAATGTTAGGATTTGAAATCAAATCATCATTATTAGACATATCAGAATCATAAAATTCATTAGTCTCTTCACATACAATCAATGCTTCTGGTGATGAAGAGGACTCTCCAACTTCAGTTGCTATTAAAGGATCTTCTTCAAACTGAACACTTCTTTCAATGAAATATTTGTTAGTGCTCAATTTTATCAGCTTGTACCCTCTTGAATATTCATAATACCCAACAAATAGGCACTCTTGGCTTTGGGGTTATAAATCCTTCCTCTTTTCAGTTGGAATTCTAGCCCAAGCCTTTGAGCCAAAAATCCTGAAATGGGTCACATCTAGCTTGTGCCCACTCCAAGCTTCGAAAGGAGTAATACCATCAAGATAATTATGAGGCACCCTATTCTAGATGTAGGATGCAAATTTTATATCCTCAGCCCAAAATTTTGGTGGAAAATTCTTAGCCTTCGTCATGCAGGTTGCCATCTCTTTCAGTGATATGTTCCTTCTCTCAGCAACACCATTTTGTTGTAATGTGTAAGGGATTGAATGCTGCATCTGGATACCTGCATATTTGTAATACTAAATGAACTTAGACTTGACATACTCACCACCATTATCAAATATGAGGTTCTTGAGTTTCCTCCTAGACTGGTTTTCAAGCAATGCTCTAAAGACTTTAAAGAGGTCAAAAACTTCAGACTTATGCTTTAGGAAGTGAACCCAACAATACCTGGAAAAGTCATCTATGAACGTGAGTGCATATTTGTCTTGAATCATGGACATATGAGGGAATGTACTAGCAATGTCACTGTGGATCAACTTAATAGGTGCATAGGTTCTCGCGTGACTAGCTCTCTCATACTTCTGCTCTGCGTGTTTTTCTAGGATACAACCTTGACAGACTCCCTTAGAAAACATGATCTTTAGTAACCCTATGACCATATCATTTTCATTCAAATTAGAAAGATACTTGTAGTTAATATGGCCAAATATTTCATTCGAAAGCTTGATTGCTTCATTATCATGAATCAAAAGAGTAGAGGGGTTTGAGTAGGGTAAAAAATGGGAAAACTTGTATACCTTCGAAGTGTGATCAACAACACCTTTCCAATGACTTTACCATTCAAAATCTCAGTGATTTAAACATCATGAGGGGAGAATATGACCTTCTTTGGAGACCTAGTATAATTCATCTGATACACTCACGGGAGATTAGAGGCAACACATGGAACATACAACACATTATTGAAAATGCCATGGTCAAGATCAATTCTACCCTTCCCCAAACTGTTAGGGAGAGAGTCATCTTCCAAAACTATTGGTGGACCTTTGGACATATCAAGAGAGAAAAATGTATCCTTTGTGGAAACCATATGTCTAGAAGCTCCAGAATCTATGATGAAGCCATGTGAGCTTCATGTGCCAGCAACAAAGGCATGTGCTCTCTCTTTGTCTTCTGAATTTGATCCTCCTTCCTTCTTCTTTGAGCAATAAGGAAGGGATATGTTATTCTTATCTAGGAGTCAATTCAACACGTTAATTTTCTTCTTCATACAAGAGCTCTTAGGATGATAGCCCTTACTGTAGTATGGGCACTTGCTCATTTCTCCTTTATTCTTCTTCTTTTGGGAGTTCTTCTTGGAGCATTGGGGATCCTCTTGAGACTTTGACTTGTCTCTCTTTTGCTCAGTTGGATTTTTAGCTTTTTATTGCTTTTTGAACCCACCCTTGAATCTCCAGCAACTAAATCCTAGTCTTTGGAATGTTTGATGGTTCCCATCATCACCAACCTATCTTGCTTTTGTGTGAGGGATTCCATGAACTTTGCAACCTTAGGCATCTTCCACGCTCATGCTATCAACTTGGTGGCATGGAAGGTCAAAGCAAACACTGAATAGTTGGGGAAAATCTTAGAGATTATGTCTAAGACTGTCTTCTCTTGCTTCTTTTCGATCCCACATTGTTTTAGCTACCAAACAAGGGCCTTAAACTTGGAAAAGTAGAGTTGTAATGATTCGAAGCTACTGGGACATAAGGATATCAACTCATTCTCGATTTGATGTCCTCTCATCTAATTTGTATTTCTAATAATATATTAAATCTTCTCACTAAATTCATTAGGTGATCTCAATCCATCAAGATGGAAGAAGAGGTCTCTTGAAATGCTCAGACACAAAAGACAATAGGCCTCATCCCTCCTGTTGTGCCATTTAATTTTCTCTGCATCTGAATTGGGCTCTACCTTAGTTGTGAAGGTCACCTTGTAAATACATTTCTCTCTCAACAATATCTCCATCTCATCTTTCTAGTCAAATAATGTGAATGGAGTCAAGATGATCTTTTGAGATCGGTCCATACCATAGTAACTATGCCCTCGAGTCAGTAGAATGTGCACCCAGTAAAGATGTCAAACCTTCAATAAAAATATGGATGGATATAAATCGATATACAAAGGATCTAATAACATGTGGAAATTGGACCCAAGAGATAGAATAATAATACTCACAAAATTGCTAATCAAACATGCAAAATTCACACCAAAGAAGACTGAAATTGGAGCAAAACACTAATCTGTATTGAGTAAGTGTACAATAGGCAACCTTGTGAAGTAATAGGATTCTCAAATAGATAATTACATGAGCAGTTCAAATGCACAATTATTCTATTCAAAATAGTAAAAAAACTGGCTTACCAAAACTAGTCAAGTCCCCCGTAGGTGCATAAAACAGTTTCCAAATCTATGAATATGCTCACGAATTTGCTGTGTCAAGTGGGAAAGATAAAGAGGGATAGAAATACAACTCATACATTCTTTTAATTGGAGAAAAAGAGGTAGTATGATGTGTGAAAAAAACAAGGCAGTTGCACCTAGACAAGCTTTTCCTTTTTCCTTAAAACAACTATAAAGCAAGGAAACTTTTCAGAAAAAGTGGATATGCACTATAAGGAACTAGGAATAAAGCAAACTTTCTAAAATTTGTTTCCAACAAGTTTCCCAAATGCTCCATGAATCATTTTAGGCATGTGTTGACTTCTAGGACATGTGGAAGGAAACTAGCATAGAATGGAATCTAGGAATCTAGGTAATCAGACAAAAATGATTAATTAATGTCAAATGTAGGTAACAATGGGTTGATTCTTCTAACATCTTCAACATTTATGTTACCCCTTAAGATTAAAACAATAAATTACAAATTGTTTTAAGATATAATTCTTTGATTTAATTCAATTTTTTTTATTAAATTCATTTTAACAAATATAAAAACTATGAAATTAACAAAAACAAACAAATATTGAAAACAATTATGCATGATATGGGTACTTTCCTTCCATTGGAGCCAGTCCACCTCTAAAAACGCTAACGCAAAATGCTGGTGCGATTTTTCGTTAGTTCGGCTTTTTCACTCTCTCAATATTGCCTCATTGTGCAAATAATAAATTGAGGCTCGACGATCCCTTTTTTTTGGGTTTTACGTATTGAAATGCGATATATTGCAAGTGCGATTTATCGTATATGCAATTTGTAACTCTTTAAAAACACACATGTGATACTCGCTAACTAACTATTGCCTCGTCTTTTGGCTCGGGTTTTTCCAAATGTAGTATCAATAACACATATGCGTTATGGTTCTACATTTTGGAAGTGTGTTTCTGATTTGTAAAGTGGCACGAAAAGGTGGAACCAAATTCATGT
>LPNX010877200.1:0-34654 GCA_001517045.1 Pseudotsuga menziesii
ACGGTTTAAGTAAAGAAATCCTAAATTAAGCACATTGCATAAATGCATATCACAAAGATCCGTTGAAATAAAATAAAATAAAAAGAATTCAAAATAAGAATAAATAAAAATAATAATGCAAAATGATATAAATAAAGAGGTAGGGTTTGAGTAGGGGGATGATTTTTACCCTAATGTTGGATGGATGAGAGAAGGCAGAGGTGGATGGTGGCTGTAGAGAGTTTGGCTCATCAGGTGTGAACAGGGTTGGGAGGCCCTTAGTGATTCTACACACTCTGATCGTGCTTGGGTACTTCTTCCTGCAGCCCCATTCAGCTCGGGGGTCCTTGGGGAAGGACAGTACCCATTGGAATGGTAGGGAGGTCAACCGGTGGATCTCTTGTGATTGGGAACTGATCAACGTTCATGGGAACCAGACAAGTTCGTGGTGTGGCAACCTCAGAAAGAATAGGCCGGCACAAAGAAACTTAGGTTTTTATGGATTGTTAGATTGTCATTATGATTTCTATTGCTGAAATGTATTTGTTGAAGATCTGTAACTTGGCCTTTGTATGTTATTGTAGATATGGATTTATATTTTAGATCTGTATTTGTATTTTCTATAGATCTGGACTTATATCCTAGATCTGTACTTGCATTTTATGCCGGTATTTTTATGAGATCTGGATTTATATTTATGTTTGTAATCCGATCTGTAATAAGTAGATCGTTTTTCTTTGGTATGCACTGGTTTACAATCCTCAACTTTGAGTGTGCATGCATAAATCTAATATGGTATGTGTCTGCGTGTATGAACCGATTACCGTATGCGTTACATGTTTAGATCTGATGATTTCAGGCAGTGTCGGTTAATGCATGAGCCACAGATGGCAATGCTGAGCCTGCGATTTCTGATTTCTGTTGAGCCTGTGGTTTTTTTGTTGTTGTTTTTGAGGCTGCGATCTATGTTTTCCTTTTTGGAGCCTGCGATTTGACTATGTCTCACCTTGTATGAGCTATGATCTATGTTTTCCTTTTGGGAGTCTGCGATTTGGCTTAAGCCTACAATATGTCATATGATATGATGCGATCTATGTTTTTCTTTTGGAGCCTCATATTTATGCTTCCCTATCTGATCCATCTTGATAGAATACTGTAAATTCAGGCTTTTACATATATAATTTATATTATGGCATGAATCTGCGATTTGTCACATGATATGGGCCTGCGTTTTTCTTAGGGTATGAGCTACAATTTATTATTTCCAGGAGCCAGCTATTTTAACCTTGTTGGTAGCATTTTAATGTTAATGGGAATGAGGGTAGCAACTTGTATGCATGCCGATTTTTGTCGATAGGGTTCTGACCTAAAAAAGGAAGTTTGATCGATGGGGTTTCAATCTAGAAATTGCATGTTAAATTTTTGTCAAGCGCTGGCTATGTATCGATCTGGTGAATCACTTGATAACGTTGTCAAATGATGGTTATTTATCGATCTAGTGAATGAGTGAAGTGGGCTTCATCAAAACATGGTTTATTATTCTTATTATAGCTTGGTCTGGTGCTTATTAAACTCAGCTTGATTATTTATGTGTTATCTATTCTCTGTATATGCCGCGATTTCAGAGAAGAAGTCATTCTAGGTTTATTTGTTTGCTGGAAGATTGATTTGATTATAAAAAAAACGAAAACAAGAAAACCCCGTGTCTATGCCACGATTCAGAAGTTGGTGGTCAATGAAAGTTGAGTTTATGCTTGTCTAAAAAGGTTTTGATATGTGCCACGATTTCTGATCTGTCTATCAAAGATAGCTTGCGTTAATTTTTTTCTTCTGAATTCAGTTTGTATACTTTCCCATGATTTCGATCTGGTGGTTGGTATTGTGCCTGTAAAACTATGTTTCTATTCATGCCCACAGTTTATGAAATATCAATATAGAGTATTGAATTTTTGTTCTTTATAAATTCTCTGTCTTGTGCCAAGATAGAAGAAAAGCTATTGATCTAGAGTATTGAGTTTTCTTCTTATAGAGTCTCTGTTTTGTGCTGTCTAAACAATGTGATATGTTTTTCAAACGTTGCCATGATTTCATGAGAAAAATCGATTTGGAGTTTTGAGTTTGTTTTTATAAAATCTTGTCTCATCCCCGTGCATTTGAGCTTCGAATATTGGTGCATATGGAAAATTTTAGAAATGGCAGGCATGAATGCAGGAATATAAAGAGAATTAGTTAACTTTCCATTTTGTGGTGACTTTATTGTAAAAAAAAAAGAAAAAGAAAAAGGGGTTTATCATATTATAGATATTTCTAACAATATAGATATTTGGATTTATGAAAGTTTTTTTTTTAATTTTATCATATTTATATGTAATTTATATTTTAAAGTAGTTTTGTTTAAACATTTTAAACATTGGAATTTAAATTTATGGTTCTTTTTCTACTTTTAAGGTATTGACTTTTATGTGAATACATTAATGTTTTTTTTTTGTGTTCCTTGTTAATAGACCTTGGGATGATAGGGGGCATTACACATGCGATGTAAACATCCTAGAGTCTGAAGGTACTCATGCGATGAAAGGATTTGGTATTTCAAGTGACCAATTTCTGAATCTATTAAAAGTCAAGAAAGTGAATACTGGCTCCCGGGAGAATCCAAATTTTGCCAATATTGGAGATTATTATGACAATGAGACTGTGGGAAAGATCACAAACTTATTGCATGAGTTTCAGGATCTGTTTCTCACGAAATGTTTAGAGGTGAAAGGAATTATCAGAGATCTTGGAGAGATGAAGTTTCCACTAAAGCCCGATGCAAATCCTGTTAAGCAATGCCTGTACCGACTCAATCTTCGGTTCAAAGAAAAAGTTAAAGGGGAGGTAGATCAAATGCTGGATGCAGGTATCATAGAATCGGTCAAAGAATCTGAGTGGATCATCCCAATGGCAGTGTAAGATAAGATGAATTTCAGTGAAGTACAGATTTACAGTTGACCTAAGAGAGTTAAATGATGCATGCTTGCATGACCCATTTCTGAATCCATTTACAGATGAGGTATTGGAGAGTATTGGGAGCTAAGAAGTCTATTCATTTACTGATGGGTTCCTTGGATACCATCATATCAAAATTATGAAGGAAGATCAACACAAGACCACTTTTACGATGGAGTGGGGGTGTTTCTAGTATATGGTAATGCCCTTTGGACTCAACAACGCTCCTGCTATCTTTTCTTAGATAGTAGTGGTTTCTTTCAAGGATTTTATTCATAAGTTTATTGAGCTCTAATTCAATTATTGGACTATATTTGGGCTCATTAAAGATCATATTGAGAGCCTTAGAATGGTGCTGAAATGGTGTCGACAGTATCAGATTTCACTGAATCTAAAGAAATGTACTTTTTTCCTCGTTTGGAATTCTGTAGGGTCATGTGGTTTGTCACGATCAAATCTTGGTTGATCCTGCTAAATTGTGATCATCGTCAACCTACCACCACCCTCGACCATGAAGTAACTAAGAACAACATTGGGACATACATGCTATTATCAAAAATTTATCACAAGGTTTGCATAGGTCACTGCCCCTATGGAAAAGTTATTAAAGAAGGATAATAAGTTTCAGTGGAGTGAAAACTGCCAAGAAAGTATGGACACCATACTAGTTTTTCTAGACTAGAAAAAGGAGTTTCATGTACATGTCGATGCATTGTTTGTCGCATTCGTTGTTGTACTCGCACAACCTTGCGAAAGTCCTATTGATCATCCTATTTCCTTTGCTAGCAGAAAATTATCAACAACAGATAAGAACTATACCATGGCGGAAAGAGAAGGACTAGCTATGGTATACACTCTTCAGAAATTTTGTCGCTATTTGTTGGGTGGACATTTTAAAATGTATATAGATCATTCTGCGTTGAAATACTTGGTCAATAATCCATTGTTGGGGGTAGATTTGTCGATGGATTCTTCTCTTCCAGGAATTTGACTTTGAAATAATTGTTAAGCCTGGTTGACTAAATTTCAGACCTGGCCATCTTTCAATGCTAGAAAGAGGAGAAGAACCTATGAGTCTTAACAATAATCTTCCATATGCTTAATTATTTGCAGTCAATATGTTTGATGATCACTATAGGGATATTATAGAATTCTTGAGTATAAGATATGCACCCAAAGGATTTAACATTGTGTAGAAAAAAAATTAGTTGCATGAGTTGTAGATTTTCAGTTGATCATTGGGAAACTATATAAAATGGGACCAAATGAAATTCTTCATCCCTGTGTAATGGAACATGAGCGACCAATAATATTGAATGAAGCACATGCTGGCATCACAAGAGTTTATTATGCTAGAAAAGATACAGTACAAAAGATATTACAAGCAGGAATGTTGTGGCCTACTTTACATGCAGATGCTAGAGAATATCGTCGCAACTATGATGTCTGTCAGAGAACCGGAAAGCCATCGCGACCAGATCAAATGTTGTTAGTACCTCAGATAACTTTATAAGAATTTGAAAAATGGGATGTTGATTTTGTGGGTACGATCAATCAACCAACAAAAAGAACATGTGCATGATACATTATTACTACAACAAATTACTTGAATAGATGGGTTGAAGCAACGCCAGTAAAGGATTGTACTGTTTCGACTGCTATAAAAATTTTGTTTGACAATGTTGTAACTAGATTTGGATGCCCAGATATATTGATGTGATCAAGGCACACACTTTGTCCATCTATTGATCTATGAACTAACTGAATAATTCCATATCCAACACAAGAAGACAACACCATATCACCCACAAGCGAATGGTGATGTCTAAGCATTCAACAAGATCCTAGAAAACACATTGACAAATATCTACAATGTTCAAAGAGATGATTGGGACCTGAAAATTTATGTGGTACTATGAGCTTATTGCACGACCTATAAGAAGTTGACACGACAAGCTCCATTTCGACTGGATTATGGACAAGAGGTTGTCATGTCGATGGAATATAGTGTATCAAGTCTAAGGATAACTTCCATAATGGAGATGACAGATGTTGGTGCTATTGAAGAAAGATTATTGCAGCTTGTCTAGTTGAAGGAATAATGTTTTATCATAGGATATCATCAAAATGTTGAGAAGCAACAAGAAAAAGCATGGAATGACCAACACATTAAGAATAAGCAGTTTCACATTGGAGATCTTGTTTTTTTGTATGACAGTAAGTTTTTAAAGCATCCAGGTAAGCTGAAAACACATTGGATGGGACCATATATGGTGATTCAGATCTATAAAGGAGGTGGTATACAATTACAGATATTGGATGGAACACCTTTCAAAGGATTGGTGAATGGAAGTCGGTTAAAGCCTTACTAGGATAGCCACAGTTTGGTCGTCTAAGTGTTCAAAAAGAGTTGAAAAAAAATAAAAAAAGTCACAGATTCTTGAGTGTGTTTATGAGTGTTATTTCTATAAAAAGTAAGAGCATTTTTGTTTCAAGATTATGAGAGTTGTGTCACAGATATTTGGTCTACTAAAGAAAAAGAATGGGGTCGCAGACCTGTTTCCTATCAAAGAAGAAGAGTTGTGTCGCAGAAGAAGAAAAGGGGCGAATACCACCTATTTGTTGCAAGAAAGCAAGAGTTGTCACAAATCCTCTATCTATTGCAAGAAAATAAAGTTGTCACATCCTGAATTTTGGTCACAAAAATACAGCTGGTTGCAGTTAATTTGAGGACACGCGAGATTTTTGGTGGCATTCTTTTTTGACATTTCCGTCATTAATGCACAATAACTACCATTGAAATGACAGACGAAGTGATTTTTTTATTAGCAGTTTCTTTGTAATGATTCGAAAGATTTCCCCATGTGACTGAAATCACTACCACTTTTTCCATTTATTGCAAGATCGTGTGAAATGGATGACTGATTGCATGTACCCATATATTTCATCTTCATTATGAAGCTTCATTACTTCACTACATCGAATGAACTGAGCGTTGAACTCCTTTTATGCAACTAAGAGAGACTAAGTTATTGTTCATAGAGTATCGTGATTTATGTCTCTAGTACAAGCACTGCATAGTAATTGGGTGCTAAAATTTCGTCTCTGACACAGATTATGTAAGAAGAAACCAAAGTTATTTCACAACGACCACCAATGAAAAAGGCGGTTGCATAGTCTCCTAGGGTACCATAGTAAGCATCACGAGCACCACTGGTTCCATCAGTTCTATTACAGCTAGACCTGCTCGACACATCAAGGAAGAAACACTATTCTGTCATTAATGCACAATAATTACCATTGAAATGACAGGCAAAGTGATTTTTTTATTAGCAGTTTCTTTGCAATGATTCGAAAGATTTCCCCATGTGACTGAAATCACTACCACTTTTTCCATTTATTGCAAGATCATGTGAAATGGATGACTGATTTCATGTACCCATATATTTCATCTTCATTCTGAAGCTTCATTACTTCACTACATCGAATGAACTGAGCGTTGAACTCCTTTTATGCAACTGAGAGAGACTAAGTTATTGTTCATAGAGTATGGTGATTTATGTCTCTAGTACAAGCGCTGCACAGGAATTGGGTGATAAAATTTTGTCCCTGACACAGATTATGTAAGAAGAAACCAAAGTTATTTCACAACGACCACCAATGACAAAGGCGGTTGCATAGTCTCCTAGGGTACCATAGTAAGTATCATGACCACCACTGGTTCCACCAGTTCTATTACGGCTAGACCTGCCCGACAAATCAAGGAAGAAACACTATATTTGTGGAACCAATTGTAGACCAACAATTGCACCTCCACCAACTGATGAAGCAATATGGTCAACATCCATGCTTCCTGATTATGTTCCACCCAGAACAACATATGCACCTAAGGTTCGACAGGGTAAAAATGTGAAATACCCACTAGTAGTGACGACCATACCTAAAGGAGTTCGGGTAATGACGAATATTTTACCAAACTTGCAGAAAATGGGTTTTGTCGACCATGACCTGCATAAATTTCTAGAACTAGCCATGGACAGATATATGACTTCTCTATGGTAGACTGAGGATGGACCTATTCATAGGGTCCCAATGGAATGTGAAAGAGGTATGGAATATTTTGAATTACTTTCATTGATGCACATGCTTCATTTTGGACGCACAACAGAGGTAAATACATGCATAAAACAACTACTGGTAAGTTTCCATGGAGGATTCTTATGGCTCGACCGGAAGATATCAATGAACATCGAGCTGATAGCGTCGATAAAAGGGCTCCCCCTTGCAAGCATAGACCCAACACCATTTTTCACTGGGAAGGACCAAGACACAGTGCTAAACAATAAGATGAAAGAAAAGTATGACCTAGCACATGACACAATAGGATTCTCTATTGCCTCCACCAATGATATAGATGTTAGGGTCATCGCCAACTTTTTTTCTAGCAAGCTGTTGTGGAAGATGCGACCAAACCAATGTACTGTAGGGACCAATCCAACAACAATTTATAGTTCCTTATACACCTCATCAAAATGGGATAACAGAGAGAAAGAATAGAACATTGGTGGAATGTGCACGCAACATTCTTCAAGGTAAAATCATTTCAAATGGTTTTTGGGATTAATCCATCAATACTGTTGTTTATTTAAAGAATAGAAGTCCAATAGAGAAATTAGATATTCAAGCATATTTTGAAGTTTTTCATGGATATAAACTAAAATTCGACCATTTAATAATATTTGCTTGTAAGGATTTTTCACACATTCCAAAAGATGAGAGAAGAAAACATGATGAAAAATCAATTGAATGCATATTTGTTCGATACTACACTGATAAAAAAACATACAAGTTGTTTCATTTCTAGTTCATATAAACTAATTGCAAGTAGAGATGTGGTGTTCCATGAAATGATGACAAAAATGATAATATAGATGAGACTGATCAATGGCATATCCTTAATGATAATAATGAATATGTTAAACTAGATTCAATAGTCCATCATGATCAGGAAAACATATAGGGACAAGAGTAGTCACATGAGCAGTTATAGGAACAAGTACAGGAACAAGGTGAAAGCAGCATGAGCAATGGTGATAGATATTCAGGTGGAGAGAGAAAAAGAATAATGGACGAAACTCCTTAAGGTACTACAGTACCAAGAACGTCAGGTCAACAAACTCATACTCCTCTAAGGTATAGTGACTATGTCTTAATGGCTAATGTAATGAATGTTAAAGAATCATTAAGTTATGAACAAGCCAAAGATAAGAAAGAATGGGTAAATGCTATGAATGAAGAATATAACTCTTTTATGAAGAATTAAACTTGGGAATTAACAGAATTACCTAAATATAAAATACCCATAGGATGTAAATGGTTGCTCAAATCTAAATTTAAATTTGATGGTAGCATTGATAAATATAAAGCTAGACTAGTTGCAAAAGGTTATGCTCAAAAGGAGGGAATTGATTTTGAAGATACATTTTCCTCGGTAGCTAAAATAAATACGATTAGAGTACTTGTTGCATTGGCTACAAAACATAAATGGAAAATACATCAATTAGATGTTAAACACGCTTTCTTGAATGGTGAACTAAAAGAGGAAGTGTATTTAGTTCATCCTGGAGGTTTTGTATAGAAAGGAGAGGAGCATCTTGTTTGTAAATTGAAGAAAGCTATCTATGGATTGAAATAGACCCCTAGATCATGGTATATAAAGACTGATTACTTCTTCAATAAGAAAGGATTTTTTAAAAGAAAAAGTGATCCTAACGTTTATGTGAAGAAAGATAAGGAAGAAAAAGTTTGTTTGATATCATTGTATGTTGATGATCTCATTATTATAGGTAGTGCATGTAAATTGATTACATAAATTAAAAATCAATTGTCACACGAATTTGAAATGAAAGACCTTTGTGAGTTACATTATTGTTTGGGACTTGAATTTTGGAAGGAGTATGGTAGGACAATTATCACTCAAAATAAATATATAAGGGAAATGCTGAAAAAGTTCAATATGAGTGAATGCAAAGCAACATCAATGCCCTTAGATCAAAATTTAAAGCTATGCAATGAAGATGGAACTAAAGAAGAAGATGGTACTTTGTATCATTAGTTGGTGGGAAGCCTGAACTATTTCACTACTACCAGGCTAGATATGGTATATGCAGTCAACATCCTTAGTTAGTTCATGGCTAAGCCTTGTGAAAATGATTGGAAAGTTGCAAAGAAATTCCTCAGATATTTGAAAGGAACAATGAATTTTGGTATTTTGTATACTGATGAATTTGGTGTTCATGGTAGGTTTTTCTGATTCTGATTGGGAAAGAAATCCCGATGACATAACATCTACCTCAAGTTATGCTTTCAACATTAGATCCAGAGTCGGGTCATGGAGCAGTAAGAAACAACCAACTATTTCTTTATCATCCACAGAAGCTGAATATAAAGCCATGCCCAGTGGTCCGTGTGAAGCTGTTTGATTGAAGAGAATTCTTGATGATGTTGGTGCAAGGAAAGAAGAACCAACAAAAGTCTATTGTGATAACCAAAGTGCTGTTAAATTACAACCCATTTGATCATGAAAGATATAAACACATATCGTTGCAACATCGTTTTGTCAAATAAAAAGTTGGGTCTAAGGAAATTGAATTAATTTATTGTAATACAACTGAAAGCATAGCTGATATATTTAACTAAGTGGGTTGGAAAGTTTCACTTCGAAATCCTTAGGTAAAAGTTGGGTGTTGTAGACAATCCATTTCTTCATTAAGAAGAAATGTTGGATATAATGTCGAAATCAAAAGCATTAGATTAGTGATTGTGTTGTGTGCATCTCACAAAATCAAGTGGAGTTGTTAAAGATCCTATGTTTAGAGATCTAGCTATGGTTTGTTGACAATTATTCAATTATTTATTATAATGTGTTTTCATAAATTAATCGAATCAGCTTTGCACCATACCTATATATTTGTGGGCGAGGCTCTATGCTTTGCCCCGTTTGCATATGCAATATTTAAATAAAAGAGGCCAACCCTGAAATCTCTGGGAAATTTATTTTATTAGAAGTAAAGTCGACATCAAATGAGTGGCATTCATTCACTTGCAGGTTGGCAGTATTGATTTGACTTTCTTAAGAAAGTGGACCAAGAATATAGACAACTTTTTATTATTATTATATTATTATTCTTGGCTGTAATATTTATTATTATTATATTATTGGATAGAGTAACGAGTTCCTCCATTTTTCTTCATCCATGTAGACTTTGGGAGTAAATTTCCTTCCCGATATCGACTTTGGGAGAAGTGTCAAAATCCAATGGCATATTGACGTGACCTTGAAGTGAGCTGTTCGTATTGACGTGACCTTACGATGGCATAGAACCAATAAATCTATGGAAAAATTTTCTTTTGAGAGAAAGTGGGCAAACAGGTAGGTTGCATTCATTCACTTGGAGGCCGTCAGTATTTACTTGACTTCCCTAAGAATGTGGACCCAAAATAACAGGACAATTTCTTGATGAGATAAAGTTCACCCATTTTTCTTTCTTTGATGTAGAATTTGGGAGTGAAGTTTTTCCTCGATGTTGAATTTGGGAGAGTTGTCAAACTCCAACACCCTCAATGAAGAGATAATGTGTCAGTTGTTCATATTGACGTGACAGTATGATGGCATATAGACTCTGAAATCTCTGGGAAATTTATTTTATGAGACAAAGTTGGCATCAAATAAGTGGCAGTGAATGCTGCCAGTTTGACTTGACTTCCCTTAAAACGTGAACCCAACCATATGGAAAAATAAATTTAAGAGATAAAGTTTCTCGATTTTTCTTTTCTTTTTCGACGTAGAATTTGGTCCCAAAAATCTGGGAAAAAACATTTTGAGATTAAGTTCTTCTAGTTTTCCTTTTCAACTTGGAATTTCAATGAATTTGGGAGTAAAGTTCCTCATTGATTTCGAATTTGGAACAATGGTCAGACTCCAACGCCCTCAAAATCAATATGGTTTTGACTCTTGAGCAGAATAGCTACTCTCTCCACGGCACATAAAGATAATGTGAGTTTTTCATATTGACGTGACCTTACAATGGCATAGATACTTTCTCGGAAAGTCCTTTTATGAAAGAAATTTGGCATCAAATGAATGGCATTTTCTCACGGCCAGCAATTTTCAGTTTGCTGCAGAGCATTTAATGTGACTGCAGCAGGCATGCCAATCCTTAGATCTTAAACAGTTTTAATCCAAGGGTTGGTATGCCTGCTGTTATCGCATTGAATAGGCTGATTATTGTTGGCCTTCACTCACTCGCTTAGAGAATGTAGACCCAAAAGTATGGATATTTTTTTTGGTGCGATACCTAAAGTTTGAGTAGGATAAAAGACAACTAAAACCCCTAGTGTTTTTGGGATTTTTTTTGGTTGAAAATCGGTTAAAATTGTTATATAATCCTAATTTTAAAACTACTAAATAATTAAAACTGCTATTTAATCACTGCAAATTACCATCTCCACAAAAATTGTTATGAGAGTTGGGGGTGTTTTGGTTAGTGCTTATACTGCTCCCCTAAAGTTCCTCCATTTTTAGTACTAGAGATTATATATCTAACGTGAGATTACTATAATGGTTACATCAAGGTTTTTTGTGACCTTATAGGGTTGAAATTTGATGTGTTTAGTTGTACTTTACAATTCTTCCATATGAAGTTTTAATTTTAACATTGTTTTTTATTTTAATGGTTAAATAATAGTTGATTTTTTTTTAATAACATTAATAAGTATATGAAACATTGAATTGGCATGTTTTATCTAGTATAATACAAAAATTTTAAAAATTTACAAAATATAATAAACAAAAAATTCATAATAAACATAATGATGAAATCAACCTTCTCCTTTTAGTCGAGACCTCGTTCCGTCGGACCTCCGGGTCCTTATTTGCTTTTTCCAAGGCACTTTGCCAGCCAATACATTATTGTTAGGCCCCTATATAGAGTGGCTGGGTGATTACAAATAATTGCGAATATCTTTCGTGTACATATGGTGGGGTGTGAATGCTGCTTCTCGGTTAACTGAATGCGATCTGTATCTGAGTGTTGGTGAAACTCCAAATGAAAAAGCTACCTTTGCACACATATTGACAAAAAAAGCTTATTGTGGAATCCTTTAAATAGGTTTCTTCACATACAATACAATGGGCCATTATTATGGGCCACCAAATATTATGGCCCAAAAAACCATACCCAAGTCAAAAAAACCATTCTGAAAAAGTTGACATCAAATGAATGTCATTCATAAGTTTTATTGACTTGACTTTACTAAGCATGTTAACCAAAAATCTGGACAAGTTTTTAATGTGATAATAATGGTGAATCGTGAGAATAATAGAAGAGTTCAACAAAGTAGCATACAAAATTTCTATATTTTTTGGGCTGAGAGAACGCCAAGATAGAATAATAGAGAACGCCAAGATAGAATAATAGACGTATCCCACTCTTATTGATGTGACACAACATTCAGATATAATAAAAAATCCCTGTTGTTTTTGTTGTTTGCTTTAAAAAGAAGATTGATGAGCGCGAGAGCAGTTTACTGTAATTACGTTGCAGGTGCTTTTATTAAGAAGGTAGGTTTCTAGCTATTATAGCTACATTACTAGAGCCATATTCGACGTCTTCGCGTCTCTTTGCACAGTTTCCCTGCCTTCCAACACGAAGCCACTACGTGCACCACCTTATAATATATACGTATATAAAAGTATTATATTCATTTATTGTTAGTGAAATGATAACATGTAAACACATTGTAATCACGAAAAATTAGCAATTTATCTTTATAAATCATAACTGTGATTTGAAGTAGATACATGTATATATTCTAATTTGAATAATTCATTAAGGAGCAAAATAAAACCATCCATTGCAAATAAGTATATGATAATTATGTAACTAATATTCATAACATTTAACTAATCACAAAAACAATATACATTTGGCATGTTCACAACAAATAATTCCAATGTGATATGATCCATTTTGCTTACATACCAATAATTATTTAATTGAAATTTTTAAAAATTGCTTGCTTGGAGCAACCTTGCCTTATTTCACTAAGGCAAGATGAATCATTTGGTTAAAAAGTTTATGAACAATAATTGTTAAAAATATGCATCCAACCAACATGCACAAGCCTATGGTTGGTTGTTAGTAATTTGAGCCATTTATAAAGAAAAGGACCCCATAAGATCCATTACTCATAAGATCCACTACTCATAAGACAAATGCCACAAACATCTAGAAACATAGATCTTATTGTTGTTGATAGTGTGCTAAACATTTCAAATGCTTCTGTGATGCAAGGGCATCTCGACCCCTGACAAGTAGTCGAAGTTGAAAGTTGACCAACGTCGACTAGGGGATGGATCAACAACCCCTAGTATAGTAATAATTCGTAGCCGATGTCAAGAGAGTCGAGCGATCGGCTAAGACAGGAACTTGACAAGGAAGAGGTGAGTCGAAAGGATATGCTGACAGCGAACGTTTCGGAGAAAAAAGTCAGAGACGACAAAGCAATCGGTCAACGACCGATAGATGACATAAACCGACTAGTCTAATAGTTACAACGTATGGCAAGAGTAATTGTAGAAATAAATGAGCAGTTATGACGGTAGTTGAAGTAGACTAGGTGGCGTAAGGAGATTAATCAAATGCAAGGAATACCTGAAGAAGTTTTGAACTACCAAGAGTTCTCTGAGAGCTTCTAGAAGAAGATTTCATCGAGCCATGAAGGCTATAAATAGAGGATTTAATGATAGGAAGGGATACTATCCCGAAGTGTAAGGAGATAACTCTGAAGATTGTATGTATAAGTCGGTTCAACTGGGTAACAGAGCATCGATTCTATTATATAATTTCCTATGTAAACTTCATATTTGGAATTAATAAAAGCCATAATCCTTGGTATTTCTCTGTGTTTTTATTTTGAGTGGGTATTCACTTTGTTTTGTTGCGTGCTTTTATCTGCAACCGACCACCCAAGTCGACCTTTTTGCTTCAATGTGGCTATGGAAGGAGACATTGAGGTAGATAGTTGAAAGTTTATCTAAAGAGTATTTTAAGGTCCTTACTTTGAGCACACTTAACCTATTGATTAGTCATAACTCTTAACATCATTGGTTGATTATGCACCTACACTCATTGCATTTGTTTTCACAGTTTCATTTTAATATCCGAACACTGTGTTTGTCAACATTTTCATGTTATTATTTATGTCATTGAGCTCATATTTCCCAAGTGCTATAACCAATGGATTTGATACCAACAGTTAAAAACCCAATCTCCTCTATAGTCATGCCAAGGGAATGGGTTATTAGATGAAGTATTTCTTCTCTAAAAAACTATGGATGTTATAAGTCATATATCTTATCGAAGATAGAGGACACCGAGATGGATTAGTAGATTAGAAGGAACAATATTCATGGGAGAGCATGTTAAGGGTTAGTGGTTCAATGTGGTTAATATGGTGAAGTATGAGAAACTATGGCCCACCACTCTTATATGTTCAACAAGAGTCAAGGGTTGATGAGTGAACGAGATTAATGGGTTATGATGCTTGTGGGTATGGTACAAAGTTGATGGGTGAATGCACTTATTAGGTTATGAGATTTATGAGTATGGTGAAGGGTTTATGTGTTAATGGGGTAATTACGTTATGAGGTTTGTGGGTAATGGGATTACTGAGCTATGCAACTGATGACTTAGTGGATAAGTGGACACAATGTTTGTGGGGGAGCATACTAGGGTTTGGTAAGTTAATGTGGTGAATATGATGAACCATAGTTCATATGGTCTATGTAATCAATATAGTCAACAATGGTAACCATGGTCAATAATGTTTATTGAAAGTGGAGGAGGAATATTCATGTCTTCAAGGTCATGATATGTCAAGAGGTAGTTGTGAAATGTATATTTTTATTATAATATGGTTAATTAGAAGTGGTAAGAGGAGCGAAAGAGGTTTTCATTAGTTTAGGGAATGAAAAAATAAGTTTTCCATGGGATAAAAATAGTCTCAACAAACTAGACTTTGAGATTGCACATCAAATTGTAAAAGGGGAATATCTGAATATATTGTATTATTTCTTTACCACAAATTCTTTAATTTTTAAAATAAAATAGTTAACGAGATTAAATGAATTTCATGTATATTGGTACTAATAGCTTCATACAATGAAATTACAAAATGGATATTTCAAAGTATCGAATCTATTTATGTATTCAAAATTAATTTAAGTTAATCAAAAATTTCAATCATTAAAATAATTAAAATACAAACTATTTTTATATTGACATAATTAAATAAACCAAAGTGAATAAGATAAATGTGATAATTTCATTTATTCTCCGTGATATATAGTGATCGACAAGATATATTATATTAATCGTATTAGTTTTAATTTTTTTTCTTCATATATTTAACATTTACTCTTTTAAAGTTATTTATTTCATATGTGATTGATTTTGCAATAGTGATGTAAGCATGAAATTTTGTTCCCATAAGGGCGACAATGTGCTTCTAAAAGATCATCTCAACTAGGCCTGGAATTTGACGTTCCATAGAACGTTTTTTTCATTTTTACACGTATTTGACATGTAACTTTTTTATAAACACGTCAACATTGACAGGTAGAAAAATATTTGAAATGTCAATTTGATGTTTATGAATTTAAATCACCTGTCAAAATTTTTAATACCTATGTTAACTACTAAAAATTAGCTAACAATCATTGGTCATTGTGTTGGGTCAGCGCTTGTATTGCTCTTAATTTTAATCCAGGAACACATAAATGCTAGACTTCTCTATTTCCTTGTATGTGTAAATTTTAAAATTTACTTAATTTGTAAATTTCAATATAAATATTTTACTCATATTTATATATAATATAAAAAAATATTTTATTCACACTTATATATAATATTAAAAATAAATTAACACTCAACAAAATTGGTTAAACCATGAAATGATAAACACTAAAATCTTGAAACTGTCATTAAAAATTTATTGACAGGCAAAGAAAATTGAATTTCCAGGCCTGATCTCAACCGTTATTATTTCCATGTATTGTGCACATGAATGTTTACGGTTCCTGACGCCATTTGAAATGATGGGTTATATGGAGTAAAAATAAGCAAGTTGTCTAAATAGGGACGATTTTCCTTTTGTTTTTGGCTATTTTTTACTAGTTCTTGGCTATGAATATTTACGCTATTTTTTAAACGCAAAAAAAAAATGCTAGATCTTATAGAGTGTGGATGTTGGAGATTTCATGTCACATGATTTCATTTATGCACTTAAAATCGCTCAATAAACAACATAAATTACAGATTTTGTGGATTAAATTCACTAGATTCAGATGAAAAATCAACCTTAAGTCAAAATTAGACGGTTCCTAAAACTTATTCTTAGAAAAGTCCCTAAAAAGTGACTTAGCTGTCTCATATTGAATCAGTGACTTATCCTACACTTTCATTTCGTTCATTTGGGTCTTTGAATTCCTTTTTTTCGTGATAAGTTTGCATGTGTAATGTCCCAGTGGATAGACGTGCTTTGGATTAAGTACACGTGTTACGAAATGACCTTTTTTGGGTGTGAATTGATTAAACAAAATTTCTAGTGGGGTCACGGTTGACAATTCAACATTTCATGATATCACATTAGAACTTGTTGGACATAACATGGTCCACACTTAGTACTCTAGTTCTAACATGGATCTCGTAGGAAATCTCTATGTCGTACGCGTTCAATCAATGGGAATTTATCTATGCATTGTAGCTGATTCCTCGCTTATTGGGCGAATGGGATCGTGCCGCGTCGCTATCCACACATTTGAAAATTGAGTCTCCTATGGATTCATGCTCCATGCCCGCCTTCAGTGTCACTTCACCCCACTCTTAATGCCCTCCCTCACCGTCACTTCACACCACTCTCCATGTCCTCACTGTCACAGTCACTGTGAACTATTGGATCTTAAACAGGTTGAGATCACAGGTTGAGATCCAAGAGCCCATAGTGCAGTTGCTGCAGCATTTATTACTCTGTTGCATGTAAAATATTTTTTGCCTCTACTCGTATGCCGATGGCTCACTCCATCATTGTGCATTCACTCAGTTTCTTTCCTTCTTACCTCTTCAGTGCAACATATGGTGAACATAATAACCTAGCACGATAGCCATGAGGTGTAGATCACTTGGCCTTTGTGGGGTTTGGTCTTTATGAGGTCTCACATTCAAACCTCATAGTGAGGGGTTGAGTTTGTGAGCTAGCGGAAACAATGGTTTGGGAAAAATAATAATAATAACCTAATCCTCGCCAAATTTGGAACATGTTTTCATCAAATTAATGATTGTCAATTTTTTTTTATCTATTTTGAAATTTTGAATTTTTTTTTATCTATTTTGAAATTTTAAAGGAAATCAACAAATTCACTTAATAAATCAAAATATTGTAAAATTTAAATTATATATAAAACAAAATCTTGTTATTTCAAAAATTATGTTTTCATTAATAAAAATAAAATTACAATAACAACCAAACAATTTATGTTCTTTTCATACTCTTGAAAATTTCCAATTCATTTGATATAGCAACATTTTTTTAAAAAACTTTTGATTATTTTGTTTAATAAATTTAGAATATCTTGTTAAAAATACTTAGATTATATTGTTTTAATTAAAAACATTTAAAAACATTAATTAACTTATAAAATAATTTCATTTAAATAAAAAAATTAGGTATATTCGCCTCATCTTTAATTAAAAAAAATAAACAATGATTTTCGGGACAGGGATTTTCATGAGTGTGTAATTTCAAATTTCAATCGTTTACTCAATATGTCGGTTACAATGTTTTCAACAGAATATTATTTTAATTTACAACAACAGGTCAAACAAAAATTGACACCCACATTTACACACCAAAATTGTGAAATTTCACTGAGCACTTGTTGGGATTCGGTTCTGGTAGATCCAAGAAAGCTATTGTGTTCTGACAGGCAGTAGAAATCTATCCCGCTTTTAATTGTTAAGCAGGCCAACAAAGAAAGCTATCCTTCTTTTAAATGGATTTCCTTCACTTCTTTTAGTGTGTACAATTCAGGCTATTTATCATCCAGTTTGTATGTAGAAAATTATCATTTGTTTCTATGTTGCACTGACTTTGGAGACCGGGGACGGGAACGGTGGGGGAGGGACTAGTCCGTGGGACTGTTATATGCATTCTCAATTTTCGAGGGATCATATGCATTCACCTTAAAAAATTATAAACAAAAATGTTGAATTTTTCTTTCGGTGTAAAATGTTTATACCTTTGCCTTTGCTTCTGCACCTTAAACCGGATCTTTTGTTGGTTCTGGGCAACACGGGTTTCGAAAAGGTTCACTGGATTAAGCCAAAGGTTACCCGGTTAAGGCGAAGGTTACCTCGAAAAAGATGGCAAAGAGTCATTCCCTTCCATCTTCGTCCACTATGAACCTGTACATTGTACATAAGAGGGTTAAGACACTGTAAAATATTTAAACTCATCTTAGGTGGTTAAACGAGATCTTACGAAGTAGAACCTTAATACCTTGAAAAAAGTTGGAATTGTTGCAGGTTGAACCCATGGAGGCCACTGTAAATTATAACTTTTAGTGTGAATCCCCTCATTACGAAGAAGTGAAATTATAATGGCACTTTCCTGTAAAATGCTTAATCCTCCCAAGCACAAGACCTATCCAAAACCTGAGAGAAAAATCAGAAAAACACCCTATCTCAAACTAGAAGGCCACAGGATGCTGGTGTAGAATGATCCATTTAGCTGGTACATACGTTGGATTCTAGAGCCATTGAGCTGTCACCCCTGTCACCTCGTATATTTACTGCTATCAACACCAACTTTATTAAATTTCAAGCTTGTCTCGTATTTCACCCAGCCTGGCAGCCTGGCATGTATTTACATTATGACAACTCCATTAAGTCCCGTATGTCAAGCAGCCCTACAGATATTAACATTTATGACATGTTACTTAAATACTAAGCCGTCAAATCTACGTTTTGCAATTTTTGAAGAACGTAGGTGCTGACGTTTAAACTCCAATGCTACATGTCAAATACGTCCTAGCTGGGGAAATACGTCCAGGAAACAGTCGAATTCCAGGCCTGGTTGGACCTCACCCAACTCTTGGAATTTTTCCTTTGTCGCCTAAGTCACATCATCTAATGAAGATTGTTGTTGAGATCATTATCTCTTGAAGATTGCTGAGATTTTAGATTTCTGATATTGGGCAAGAAAACTTAAATGGTGGATGGTCCAATGTACTTCAACTTCTGGAACACGCCAATGCACCGCCTTGTATGTATCGCTAATGCATCACCTTTCTTGCTCATCATGGATAAAACTGTTTACTGGTATTTTCTGGACGTTTTCTCAGCTTTTGCGATTTAGACTATGATACTCTTCTTCAAAACATCAAATATTTAAAAGCCATAAAATCTGTGAAGGTTCAAACTCAATCATTGTTGTGAATACAAGTCTATCATTTGGTTACTAGGCCATTCAAGTCTTGCAATTCATCAATGAAAATGTCAAATTCAAGCTTAACTTATAGGATTTTTTTTCCTTTTAGTTAGATTCAAGTTGGAATATATGTTGTCTCTTGTTGCGCTGAGAGGCGCTCTACATCCCAGTATGGGGGAGATCTTGTAACGTGATGTAACATTAGTAACGTTTGTAAAATGTCGAAAAAAAATAATAGTGATAGTGAATATTATAGGACAGATCTTGTAACGTGATGTAACGTTTGTAATGAATAATAGTGATAATAGTGATAATGAATATTATGGGAGAGATTTTGTAACACAAAATAAAAAATAATATCACTTTCGTAAAGTTATTTTTATTAATAAAAAATAAATTTTCTAATAGGCCAAAATAAATGTTGGCCACAAAAAAAATCTAATATGGGGGAGATGTTGTATTCTTCCTACCTAACAAAACAATAAAAAAGTAAAAAAAAAATTATCCTTGAAAAAAATATGTGGGTCAAGAAAAAAACACAAAATTGAATTATTTGCAAAAAAATGTTGGCCTTGCACATGGTTTTAAAACCATCTGTAAGGCATTCTAAACAACCCATGGTTTTATTGCACATGGTTTAGGAGGCTTTGCACATGGGTTTTAAACCATGTGTAAGGCCTCCTAAACAACCCATGGTTTTATTGTACATGGTTTAGGAGGGCCTTGCAAATGGTTTTAAGACCATGTGCAAGGCCTCTTAAACAACCCATGATTGTATGATGGCCTTGCATATGGTTTTAAAACCATGTGTGGGGAAATGATGCAATGTTCATTCCTAACAAAATAAAAAATAATAAAAAATATTATATGTCCGCCATAAATAATATTAAATATTAATAATAATAAAATTATATGTGGACCTTAAATAAAAAGATGTGTCTTTTGGTTTGAGTCAAATAAATGGATACCTAAGAAAAGGTTTGCACCTCGAGAGATTTGACCATCTCGGTGCTTGATAGAGCCTAGGATTTGGATCTACGCTGGTTTTAGGTTTCAACCACATCTCTTGGGGTTTGACGAAGCTCAATCAAGTGATAAAAAGTTTGTTGTTAGAGAATTGTTTTAGAATATTTTTCCAAGCTCTCATAAGTTGACAAGTATTTATATAGTTCAAATTTATCATTTGCTTGTAAGTATCTATCAAGAATTAGGTTAATTGCAATTTTGGACATGCACCTGTGTTTAAAAATCCAACGCTATGGAGGGAGGTACATCTAGTTAGTAAGGACAAATAACCATAAAAAAGCCTAGATAATGACATGTAGGTTGAGGTGATTTTGTATCATCTTCGATAAAAAAGAAAAAAAATGATGAATTTGTAGTTTCCAACAAATAGATAGACACACACCCAAGACCAAAAGGCTAGTCACTTGTTCCAATCCTTAGAGTGGTGAGACCTGGGGTAAAGAGGTTCAAATCACATCCTCAACTTGAATGCTCAGGGTCATACCCATTGCAATAGGGATGTATTGGCTTTCCTTTTGAAGACACAATACCATATATGCTTTTGAAATGGGTGTCAACTAAAGAAAACCAACGATAAGGATGCACTAAAGGGCATTAAGGTCATAGTGGTATTGGTGCAATTATAGAGAGGATAAATTTGATGTGTACAAAGAGTTGGGTTAATTGCAATTTTGTGAAATTTTAAAAATACGCATACATGTGATTTTGTGATACATTGCAGTCATATTTCTCAATTTTCCTCTATGATTTTTGAATTCTCCCTCTCGAATATGTAAGAGATTGAAAATTAGTAGGCCAATTTTTTATTTATTTTTGGCTCAAATCATTTTAAATTTGTATATGACAAAATTAGTACAAGATTTCTTTATATTGTATATGTATGTCTTGCACTTGAACATATAGAGTGTTATATGTTCAAACTATTACATATCTCATAATGAGAATTAAAAAAAAAATAGAGGAAATTTGAGATAATGTATCACAAAATCATATGTATACATATTTTAAAATTTAATATCTATGTGTAATACCCGGTTTTGACCCCTATTGCATTAAAAATGTATAGGATGTAAATAACGTTATTTAGTCATGGTGTGGAGCTCAAGGGAAAGGCCCCACCATCGATTTAGCATTTTATGTTTCGGCAATTAAAATTTATGCCGATGGTAATTCATGGTATCCAGGCACATTATAATTTTGGACATCATGTAAATATGCAATTAATAAAAATACCCACAGTTAACTATGTCAATGCAACATTAAAGAGATGGGGGCATGATTTCACAAGGAATAGGGAGGAAAAATATTCAAACCCTTGAGCCAATAGGATAAAGCCAAATGTTAAAAGGAAAACCCATAAAGCTGTCAACTACCCATTTTGTCTTTTGTGCCCAATCATCTATTTCTTCCAGAAATTGGTTGAGGTAGTTAATGCATGAGGATGGGAAGAGTATGGCAATCAAATTCGAATTTGAGAATCCATCTGTTTTTTGAAAATGCATTTTTGGCTTATGGGGCAATTAAATGCCCAAAAATGCTTCCCATTCCATTATGCATTCATGTCCTTCATTTCCTCACACATGTGAAGCTTGTTGAGCTCTCTCCTTCATGTTTTCTGCAATTATGTTCATTGCCATGGCTGGGAAAACCCATTTTTGTTTTGTTGAGTGAACGCGCAACAAAGATTCACGATTTGGGGGTTCAAAGAGGCCGTTTTTGTCTCCCTCACGCACTTGGAGCTTGTTGTGTGTTTCCCTCACGTTTTTATGTTGTTTCCTCATTTTCTCCATGCCCAGAAACTCATTTTTGGTATGCTTAGTGGCTGGGAAGGTAGATCCATGATTTTGGGGTTTATGGCAGTATTTTTTTCCCTTGTAATTTTCATGGACGTTGTGTGAAATCGTACTTTCTCACTAGGGTGGTTTTCCCCATTTAGCAATCCATTTTTTGTTGCAAAACGTTTTCCTTCATACCCAACATGTCTATTTCGTTGTTGTGTGCACCCTTGTGTTTTGTTGTTCTGTAAATCCTTGGTCTGGATTGGTTAGGAGTGGAAGAGGCCATAATTGGCTTGATAAACCTAGTGAAGAGAGGAACCTCACAGACAGATCAAGAGGGGATGGTTATCTTTCTCTACACACCCTGAAGAGCACTGGAAGGGAAGGCATAGCCGAGGGACTGTGTAGCAGAGAAGGGGATGCTTCCTTGTGTTGGGTGTGTAGGAATTGTGGAGGCCAAGCTAGATCTTGTGCAGGTGTCCATAGCTTTGTGGTTGAGCTCACTAGATTAGAAATTCAACCTTTCCACTGCCTTAGCATCCTGATAAACCCAACTGTCTTTGGCTTGGCTGAGTTTTGATGTGTATTTGGCCATGTGTGAGCATGATGTTCCCTAGTTCCTTGCGGAAATCATGCCCAGCTCGGGGTGGCAGTGGTGCTGAGAGATTGATGAATCCATTGGCCTATGGTTGGGTGGAACGTTGCAATGACATAGCTGGTTGCAGGACAACTCCTTTTCAAGATAAGTATTTATTGTGTATTTAAGTTCTACAACTGTATTTGTTTATGAATTGTTCTATGAACATATGAATGTGTTCAATGAATGTATTTTCCTCCATTGTATATTGCATTATGCATCGATGTATGCTTTATTTCAATGCATTTTATTATTATGTTCATCGGGGCTAGATGGGCCGGTTATGATAGTTAGATCAGCGTAGTCGTGTCCTCTCCATCAAGTAGAGGGGTGGGGGCATGACAATGTAGTATGACAGCAATGGTTGCAACATTGGGCTTGAACAATTGATAGAGGAAAAATCACCTTCTATGGTCAGCAGAAGTAGACAGAAAAATTTTAAAATTTTTTGAAGTGTTGAAATTTCCAGTCGGTAGAAAAACATGAGTTTTTGTCAATACATTAGATGAACTCGACGAGTTTTGCCGACACGTCAGGATCAAAGGTGGAGTTTTGCTGATCGGAAGAAAATGACGAGTTTTGTCGATAAGTGTTAGAAAGAGTCAGTGAGTTTTTTCGACACATCAGAAGGAAAAGGTTAGTTTCGTTGACATGTTGAAAAACTTTGGCGAGTTCGTCAATCGGAGGAAAAAGCTGAGTTGCTCCGAAACATAGAATTTTAGTAGGTTTTTTAGGGGGGTTTACAAGTGTTTGAAAGATGAAAATGGCAATTAAGTGATCTGCCACAAGGGGGAAATCCCCCTTGACCCCCGTCATCCCTATGAAACAGTCGTTGTTTGTGAAAGAAAAGTCTATAGTGGGACAAGTTGTCACTATAGGATTTTTCCAAATGAAGGTATGTTATTTATGAATTTCTAAGAATATAATGCAACTAACATTTGTTTTTATGAACACATTTTGCAGAATCATAGTCACATCAAAAAGCATCATTCCACATAGTGCATGTTGAAGAAGTGGGTTTTTGGCTCAGCCATGAGAACCTACGACATGTATGATGATGCACATAACCCCTATGATCATGAGGAAGATGTTATGGGTGAGAATGTTAGAGTCTGAAATGATGAAACCGAGTCTAATGGAAGGAGATATCGGGATACCCCACCAGAATTCGCAACCACCATGAGAATCCTAAGGGTGGAAATGCATAGTTACAGAGCAGACAATGAAAAATTGGTTAAGGCTCAAGAAGATCAGAATTAGCTGAACATGGCCATGTTGCAGAGTTTGACAAACTTGCAAAGAAATATGAACTCTGGGCATGGGACAGTAAAGCCAAAAGGAAGTAAGAGCAGCACTAGAAGAATGAAAAGGACGTCTAGCGGGTCATCTGGCTCAGAAGAATCTAGTGGAGGTTCAAGCTCTTCTTCTCACAAGAGAAAGAGAAAGAGAAAGAGGTGCCATAGGGATCACTCTTAGGATGAATTTAAGAAGGCTAAACCTCCTACCTTTAATGGTGAGATAAAGACTGGTCAAGAAGATGAAGCTTGGCTTCTTGGGATCAAGAAGTATTTCCAAGTACAGGACTATTCAAGAAACATGAAGGCAAGGGTTTCCATCTTTAACCTGAATGGAAGAGCATCCATTTGGTGGGAGCACCTCAGACAAGTAAATAGGATCAGTGAAAGAAAACTTAAGTGGAAACAGTTCAAGAAGTATTTCAAACAAAAATATCTCTCTAACAAATATTATGATGACAAAATTAAGGATTTCCATGAGCTAAGATTGGGATATATGACAATGGAGGAATACGCCAATAAGTTTTTAGAGCTATTAAGGTATGTCAGGTACATCAAAGATAAGAAGGTGAAGATCCAATGTTTTTCGAGTGGATTGCCTCAATCTTAAAAAGACCGAATTGAGTTTGATGATACTAGAACCCTAGAAGGGGATATCTGAAAGGCTAAGTACAAAACCACAACAAAGGAACTCCTGATCATCGTAAGGCTTGGAAGGAAAATAAGAATGATAAGTTTGAACAGAGGAAGAAAGGTTTCAAACCTTCTAACTTCAGAAATAATCAAAAGTAGCCATCACAAGATGGGAGTAAGCTAGGTAGAGTGATGGGAGAAAAAACAAGAGATCCACAACAGAACAAAGAACCTCTCCAATGTTGGAAATGTGGAGGACCCCACATGTGCAGGAATTGTCCAGTTGAGAATGGGAATGTGGGGCAATATCACAACATTCAAGAAGAAGAAACTATGGTTCAAGTAACAAGGACCATTCCTAGGATTTATGCAGCATTGGAGGATTGTTAGGAAGATCATCGGTCAACTGTGCTTCAAGTTGAAGGTAAGATTGTTGAGAAATCATATTTTGTTTTGATTGACCCTGGATCTACTCACAGTTATATTACTCCTAGAGTTGTTGAAATGTGTGCTTTTAAGAAGTTAAAGCATAGCAAATCGTGGTTCGTTCAGTTAGCCACTGGGAATAAAATAAAGGTTAGTGAAGTGGTAGATAAATGTCATGATTAGTCATGGATGGGTTAGTTAGCTATGCAGACTTGAATGTTCTACCACTTGGTTCCTATGATATTCTCATTGGAATGGATTGGTTAGAAGTTTAGAGAGTAAAGATTGATTGTTATAATAAGACTTTTGAATGCATAGATGAAGAAGGAAACCAAAGGGTTGTAAGAGGCATTCCAAAGGAGGTTTCTATTACGAGGATTTCAGCAATGCAGCTGAAGAAGTTCTATAGGAAAGGTTGTCAATTGTATGCAACTCATGTTTTGGAGGCAGCAGAGAATGAAACTCCCAGGCTGGAGGACTTTCAGATATTGCAGGAATTCATGGATGTTTTTCCTGATGAGATTCCAGGACTTCCGATAAGGAGGGACATTGATTTTACAATAGATCATGTGCCAGGAGAAGCACTAGTGTCCAAGACACTCTACAGGATGAGCACTTCGGAGATGCTAGAGCTGAACATGAAACTGCAAGAGTTCTGTTTGTAAAGAAGAAAGATTGCACACTTAGGTTGTGTATTGATTACAAAAAGTTGAATAAAGTCACAATGAAGAATAAGTACTCTTTTCCAAGGATTGATGACCTCTTTGATCAAATGAGAGGAGAAAAGGTGTTTTCTAAGATTGAATTGAGGTCTGGTTACCATCAGGTAAGAATCAAGGATGAAGACATTCACAAGACAACGTTCAAAACAAGGTATGGACATTATGATTTTGTAGTGGTACCATTTGGTCTTACAAATGCACCAACTACATTTATGTGCCTTATGAATAGTGTCTTCACTAGGTATTTGGACAAGTTTGTTCTTGTTTTCCTTGATTACATTTTAATATATTCTAAGAATGAGGAAGAGCATGAAGAACATATGAGATTGAATTTGAATTTGTTAAGGGAGAATAAGTTGTATGCCAAGTTGAGTAAATGTGACTTCGCTAAAGATAGGATTTATTATTTGGGTCACATTATCTCAGATGAGGGTATATCTGTAGACGCTGAAAAGATTGAAGCCATTATGAATTGGCCTACTCCAAGGAATGTGACAGATGTAAGATATTTCATGGGCCTGGAAGGTTACTACAGGAGATTCATTGAAGGATTCTCCAAAGTTGCATGCCCAGTCACTTCCTTGCAAAGGAAGGGAATAAAATTTGAATGGACACCAAGGTGTTAAGAAAGCTTCTAACAGTTGAAGAATATTCTCACAAGTGCACTAGTTTTTAAAATTGCAGACTCAGAGAAATATTTTGTGGTGTGTACTGATGCATGTGGTTAATGACTTGGAGGAGTTCTTATGCAAGACAACCACATGGTGTGTTATGAGTCAAGAAAGTTGAAGGATCATGACAAGAACTATGCCACTCATGATTTAGAGCTTGCATCCATAGTACATGCTCTCAATATGTGGAGGCATTAATTAATGGGAAGAAAGTTTGAGTTAAGAACAGACCATTGTGGTCTTAAATATTTGTTCGATCATTTAACTCTAAATGCTAGGCAGGCTAGATGGCTGGAGTTTTTAAGTGAGTTTGATTTTGAGATCAAACACATAAAAGGAAAGGAGAATAAAGTGGTCGATGCACTCAGTAGGAAAGTGCATGAAATGCACTTGGCATCTCTTAGTATTTTCCAATTATACTTGAGACAACAGATAGTTAATCATGCCGCTGAAGATGAATTGTATGTGCAGGTCAAGGATAAATTGCAGCAGCAAAGTCTTGACTGGAGATATGAGGGATATAAATTGGAAGAAGATGGGCTTCTTACCTATAAGAACATCATCTATATTACACATGTAGCATATTTGAGGAGAGTTGTCATGATGAGACCCATCAAGCTCCATATTCTGGTCATCCAAGATATCAGAAGACAAGTGCTACAGCCAGAAAGTAGTATTTCTGTCCAAGAATGAAAAAGGATATTGCCGAATACATTTCAAGGTGCATAAAATTTCAGCATATGAAGGTTGAGCATCAACATCTAGCAGGTTTGTTGCAAGCGTTTCCAGTCCCAGAATGGAAATGGGAAGTTATTTCCATGGATTTTATTACAGGATTTCCAATGACTTTGAGACAACACAATTCCATCATGGCTATGGTGGACAAGTTGAAGAAGGTAACACATTTTATACATGTTAAGTCCACACATAAGACTGATGATATTGCAAAAATATTCATGAAGGATATTTTCAAGTTGCATGGATTTCCTAAGGCAATAGTTTCTAACATGGATGCCAAGTTCTCTTCCAATTTTTGGAAGGGATTGTTTGCAAATTCAGGTGCAAAGTTGAACTTCATCACTGCCTACCATCCTCAGACTAATGGACAGAGAGAGAGAGTGAATCAAGTGCTTGAAGACATGCTTTGCATGTATGTGATGGACAAGCCAACCAAGTGGGAGGATTATTTACACTTGGTAGAGTTTGCTTATAATAATGGATAGCAAGCATCCTTAGGGATGAGTCCATGTGAAGCTTTGTATGGAAGAAGGTGCAGGAAACCTATGACTTGGGATAATCCAGCGAACTTGATTGTGCTTGGTCCAAAATTGCTCAAGGAGATGGAGCAAGAGGTTGCTAAGATTAGGCAGAATCTGAAAGCAACCTAGGAAATACAAAAGAGCTATTCAGACAAGCATAGGGTGGATAGAGAGTTCAGTGTTGGGGATCATGTTTACCTTAGAGTGAGGGCAAGGAAGAGTTCCTTGAAGATTGGAAGTTGTGCCAAGATATCACTTAGATATTGTGGGCCTTTTGAAGTGCTTGAAAGAATAGGTCCAGTTGCATACAGACTTGCATTTCCTGCTAGCACTAGAGCTCATAATGTTTTCCATGTTTATTTGCTTAAGAAATATGTACATGACCCTAACCATGTGATAAATTGGGATGTGATTTAGGTGGATCCCGAGGGAGAGTTCCAAATCGAGCCAATGCGCATCCTTCGACAAAAGTGTCAAAGTGCTACAGAATCGAGTCATTGGACAGGTGAAGGTGCAATGGAAGCACTACAATCCTGACGAGGCTACGTGGGAGCTGGAGGATGCCATGCGATTGACACATCATGTTTTGTTCAATTCTATGAAGCACTGAGGACAATGCTGTTGTAAGGGGGAGGTGAATGTAATACCCTGATTTTGACCCCTATTGCATTAAAAATGTATATGATGTAAATAATGTTATTTAATCATGGTGTGGAGCTCAAGGCAAAGGCCTCGCCATCGATTTAGCATTTTATGTTTCAACATTTAAAATTGATGTTGATGGTAATTCGTGCTAGCCAGACACATTATAATTTTGGACATCATGTAAATATGCAATTAATAAAATACCCACAACTAGCTATGTCAATGCAACATTAAAGAGATGGGGGCATGATTTCACAAGGAATAGGGATGGAACATATTCAAACCCTTGATCCAATAGGGTAAAGCCAAATGTCAAAGGCAAAACCCATAAAGCTGTCAACTACCCATTTTGTCTTTTGTGTCCAATCATTTATTTCTTTGTTGCCAAATTTCTGTGGTGATAGGTTTTTGTTGATGTAATCGGAGAAACCACAGTATCGAAATGACCAAGTCGACGTTTCGAATCCATATCAGGATCCATCATCAGGACAAGTCGAATGTGGAGAGAGTGAGGACCCAAGTTAAATACTGGAACCGGTAGGTCGGCTGCATGAGGATGGGAAGAGTATGGCAGTTAAATTCGAATTTGAGAAGCCATTAGTTTTTGGAAAATGTCTTTTTTACTTATGGGGCAAGTAAATTCCCAAAAATTCTCCCCATTCCATTATGCATTCACGTTCTTCATTTCCTCACGCAACTGAAGCTTGCTGAACTTTCTCCAAATTTTCTACAATTACCTTCATTGCCATGTATGGGAAAACCCGTTTTTGTTTTGCTGAGTGAATGTGCAACAAAGATTCACGATTTGGGGGTTCTAAGAGGTTGTTTTTATCCCCCTCACGTAACTGGAGCTTGATGTACATTTCCCTCACATTTTTATGTCGTTTCTTCATTTTCTCTATGCCCAAGAACTCGTTTTTGGTATGCTTAGTGGTTGGGAAGGTAGATCCATGATTTTTTGGTTTATGGCAGTCATTTTTGCCCCTGTAATTCCCATGGACGTTGTGCGAAATCATTTTTTCTCACCATGGTGGTTTTCCCCATTTACCAATCTGTTTTTGGTTGTAAAATGTTTTCCTTCATACCCAGCATGTGTATTTTGCCGTTGTGTGCACACTTGTATTTTGTTGTTCTGTAAATCCTTGTATTGGTATGAACTGGTTAGGAGTGGAAGAGGCCATAATTGGATTGATAAACCTAGTGATGAGAGGAACCTCACAAATAGATCAAGAGGGGCTGGTTATCTTTCTTTGCACACCGTAAAGAGCACTGGAAAGGAAGGCATAGCTCGAGGGGCTGTGTAGTAGAGAAGGGGATGCTTCCTTGTGTTGGGTGTGTAGGAATTGTGGAGGCCAAGCTAGAACTTATGCAGGTGTCCATAGCTCTGTGGTTGAGCTCACTAGCTTAGCAATTCAACCTTTCCATTGCCTTAGCATCCTAATAAACCCAACTGTGTTTGGTTTGGATGAATTTTGATTTGTATTTGGCTATGTGTGAGCCTATTTTTCCCTAGTTCCTTGTAAAAATCATGCCCAACTCGAGGGTGGCAGTGGTACTAAGAGATTGATGAGCCCACTGGCCTATGGTTGGGTGGAACGTTGCATCGACATCGCTGGTTGTGGGACAACTCCTTTTCAAGATGAGTATTTCTTGTGTATTTAAGTTCTGCAACTGTATTTGTTTATGAATTGTTCTATGAACATATGAATGTGTTGAATGAATGTATTTGCTTCCACTGTATATTGCATTATGCATCTATGTATGCTTTATTTCAATGCATTTTATTATTACGTTCATGGGGGCTAGATGGCCCGGTTATGATAGAGAGATCAACGTAGTCACGTCCTCTCCATCGAGTGCAGGGGTGGGGATGTGACACTATGTTACCAGATCCACCATAAGATATGATTTTCTGCAGATATGACTCCTTTCTGGATATGTTTTAGAAATTGAAGACCTGGAGGATCTATTTGAGATCTATTTTTTTTGCTTGTCAAAAACTTCAAGGTGGTAGATCCTCAAAAACATCATTTTTGTTAAAAATATATTGAAAAGCATAAAATAAAATAATTTTGAAGAGTTGAAGGATTTTTTGAAGATCTATTTTTTGCTTGTCAAAAACATCACGCTAACAAATCCTAAAAATAGCATTTTTGTTAAAAATATATTAAAAAACATAAAACAAACAAACAAACAAACAAATAAACAAAATTACAATTCCCTCAAACCCTAACATTTTCCTATACAAAAGGCCCTTGCCTATCCTAAAAGACATAAAAATTAAATTTCTTATGACACTTTGGATTTCAAAATTTGTGAGCAAATTGGAGCCAAATATTTTCACAAATTTGAGTTTTCTATGTTTATGGTTTTAATATTTTATTTTTATAATTAGATTTTCTAGATACATTATTTCCTGTATCGAGATCCTGACTTTGAAAACAATCAAGTGGATCCATATCCACTTCCATGCATCTTCATTTAATATTTCAAAAAGAGATGAAGAGAATCTTAAAACTTAAATATAAACCACGCTTGGTGACATGGAAAATAAATGGCCTTACAAAAAAAAGGATGAGGGTTTCAAATGTAGATTTAAGATGTCGTGTGAACAAAATATTACGTTCAAGGAAGTACTCTCTCTTACGTTCAACCTTTTTAAGTTTGGTAAATATACTATAAGAAATACACATCTTGTTTCTATGGAGAACATCATTTTCTTGAACATTTTGTTGCTATGGAGAACATCATTTTCTCCCATTTCCCTGTAACATTACTTATGTACATCAAATTTCCCACTATCCATCTCTTTTCAATGATGCTCACCAAGATGCAAAGGACCTTGTTGGTTTGTTTCGGATGGTAGGCTGCAAGGGCCTCCCAAAAAAAATGTATGCCTCAGTCTTATCTATTTCTAGGTGTACCATAATTTTATGGTTTTTTGCTTTCAGAGTCTTCCAAATTATGCAAACCGTTATTCTATGGTTGGCCTGTAGTGGAAAATTTTCACTGCCTTGAAATATCGTATCAATTTTACTGATGAAGCTATTGGATCAAACAAAAAACATGCTTATTAAGAATCCACGCTCTTACTATGGCTTGGGAAATCCATGTTGGCTGCTCGCAATGGCCCCGGTGACCCCCAAAGCACACTCTAAATCACTTTCCTCCATAAAATCTAAGTTGTTCAAAATATTGTGGATTAGGTGAATGGTAAAACCCATTCATCTGCTTTTGAGTTCCCTTTGACGAGAGGACAGGGCCTACCCATATGACATTACTACAGAGAGAGGCCAGGCCCTACTCATATGACATCACTACACAGGTAGTTAGTGATTCATGTAATCTCATAGTAGAAAGTATAAACTAAATAGCTTAAATTTAAAACCACGAATGGATTGTAAGATCATCTCCTAGATCCATGTAGTATGTGTTGATGGTAAATGAAACAAAATCTTGTCATATCATGTTCTCTTTCATTTATTCTTAGGAGGGATGGTAAGCTCTTTTACTCTACACATAATTTTATGAAAGTGCTTTAAATTATTCACATTCAATGTGATATGATCAAATATAGTTTGGAAATTATTCATGAGAATAGGTAGATAATTCAATGATGGGTTGTTGGGTTGCTAAAAGCAGGGTGTTGTTACTTCCCCTCCCACTAGGGTTCAAGTTTGTCCAATCACAATAACATGTTTTCTGCTTGTGATAGTGCATGTGCTTGCAAAAGTGGTTTGGGACCAGGATTAGTCCTGGGCGGCTTTTGAAAATTAGATACACCCCATGCACAACTTCTAGGAAAAAGAGCTTCAATATTTGAATGTTGCATGCCAACTTTACTTCATTAAATATATTTTCATATTTAAAAAGGTGCATGCTTTCTGCATTGTCTTTAAATATATATTTATTTTTTCCTACATCTTTTTAAAGATGAGGTTCATACCTTACCATGCCATCATGGCCACCAGTCTTTTTTTTTTTAAATTAACATGATTTTTTTTAAGTAATAGTGTGTTGATCAAAGAGTAATTTCTCTCTAAAAAGTAAAGTATGTGAAACCCGCCCGAAAAAACTGTGATAGCGAGAACACAAGTTGCGGCAGAAAAAGCAGGTTCTGAGGCAGTGACAAAGCAGATACCATTAGAGTCAGGAACAGGTATAGTCGAAACCAACATCGGAGACCACAGCCAGACCATGGTCATGGGTAACAACACCAAACCCTAGTGCTCTCTCCATCCAAAAATTGTGAGCTTAGTCTTACGGTGGTCTGTGCTGGGTCTTATGGTGGTCTGTATCCGGTGGTATTTGGAAAGAAGACCGTTATTGTGGCAATGACTTTGGTTCTTAGATTTCGGTGCCAGGTCTAGCGGATGTTTTCTGTACGTGGTCAACCCCACCTACTTTCGACATTGTCTATTTCCATGATGGCACAGGTACTTTCCATTTTCTGACACTGTGCTTTTCTATGATTTCTGGTTGTGGGTTTTGTTTTCTTGTCCTCGTAGGTCTTTATTGGGTACTCGGGGTCCTAGGTCCATGGAGTTCCCCCTCTTAGCAGAGGGATAGTACCAACCATGCAAAAAAGTGGGAACTAGGGGGTTTTTTGTGTCGGGTTTACCTGGACTCTCCGGTTTCGACTTGGTTCTAGGTCATTTTGGTTCTCTTAGGCTTCACTCTTCTATTTTTGAATAGGGCTAGTTAGGTCCTCGAGCTCTGGGAACCACTTAGGTCTCTATCAGGGTTTCTCCTCGGTTCCTTTACTTGTTTTTCATGATGGAATATCCCTATTGACTGGCTTCGCTTATTGTTTTGGGCTTGTTGATTGAGGGGTTTTACCTCCTGTTGGGATATTTGCTTACAGCTTCCTATTTGTTTCCTTGCTACCTTTGTCGGTATCTGATGGTGACCTCGGGGCCCAATATCCCGTTTAGCGATAGGGTTGTTTCTTCTCACCCTTCTAGATACCAGGTCGTAAAGCTAAGATTTTGGCAGCACTTGACCATAAGCGAAGGTATGTCGTGGGTAGAGATGTCATGCTTGACAGAGTCATGGAACTCTGTCACTGCACTCTCATTGGGCGCTTGGAATATTGTTCTGTGAACAAAGAGGAGTGGGTGACCTGGGCCACTCACCACTGGAAGCCCATCCTCACCTACGTTCCCACCATCAGTCTTTTGGCTAATCGTTGGCTGGTTTTTGTTTTCCTCAAAGAGTCTGACGCTTCTTGAATCCTTCATTCTCTTTGGACCATTGGTAATGGGTCCCTTGTACTCAGTCGATGGCATTCAAACTTTGACCCTGTTAAGGAATGGGTCATCAAGCGACACCTTTGGGTCTTAATGCCAGCTTTACCTTTTCCTCTCTAGTCCAAAGATATCCTTACTGGTATTGCCAATACCATTGGTAGATTTGTTGCTTTGGAGAAAGATTTCCATACATCTTTTGACAAATGCACTGCTAGGGTACTTGTGGAACTGGATGTTTCACGTGGGCTCCTTCCAGAAATTGAGATTGATTGTAACAGTGTGGTTATTACTCAAAATCTTGATTATTTGAAGATGTCGTTTCACTGCAACTACTGTCACGAAAATGTCATTTGAGAAAATCCTGCTCTTACTTATTACATGGCATCCCTTTGACTGTTGGCTTTTCTGATTCTGAGCCCTTACTTGTAATCTCGCCGTCCTCTTCTTCACATCACCAAACCCCATTGGATACTCAGCCACTATTTGCTCCACTTATTGATTCTCTTGCACCAACTACCTAGATTGGGACTTATGACTCTTCTTCCCCTACCTCTGTCAGAGATCTGACCAAGGGGGAGCTACTGTTTATTAAGGACATTGAATCGTTGGCCTTATCTGCCTCTCGTTCTCGTAACGACCTGGCTACTGATGTTAGTTTTTCATCACATTAAGCTAGCATTATGATATTAGGATCTTTTCACTCAGAGAATAACAAGCACAGCAATAAAACATAAGCACATCACAAGAGACAAGAGACACAAAGAGTTTTCCTCGGGGAAACCATAAAGGAGAAAACCC
>LPNX010877200.1:38778-51027 GCA_001517045.1 Pseudotsuga menziesii
CTGCGGCATGAGCATGATGTCTTCTTTTGTTTCCTTTATTCTTATGAGAGTGGCCCTTGTTCTTAGGGCAGTCTTTTGCAAAGTTTCCTCTTTCATCACATGTATAACATCTTATTTTAGACAAATCTCTTCTAAAGTTGTCTTTATGATGAGGATCCTTACCTTTGGAGTAATGAGGTTTTCTTCTTCCCTTCTTGGAATGAACTGTAAGAGCTTGGTCTTCACTTCCCATCTTCTCTTCTCGAGCTACTATCCGTGCTTCTTCTTGAGAACATTCTTCCCATAGTCTGCTGAATTTTATCAGCTTCTTTCTCGCACAAATTCCTTGGATAAAAGCATCCCATGACCTAGGGAGGCCATTCAAGGTAGTCATCACAATCTCGGCGTTCTCCACTTCTTCATCAACAGCTTCTAGTTGCTCTTTGATTTGAGAAACTCTTGTGAAGTAAGACTAGATGGTTTCTGCATTCTGAATCTTCACATTCTTCAGCTGGTTCCTCAGGGTCATCTTCTGATTGATGTTCTTTCCTTCAAACAATTTGGTTAGGGCATCAAACATAGCTTTAGGTGTCTTTGGAGAGGACACCTGTGGGATAAGATGATCCTTGATAGAATCAGCAATGATCATCTTTGCCATAACCATCTTCTTCTTATGCAAGGATTTTGCCTCATCTCCCTCTGGAACTGGAACCTCCTCATGAATGTAGGAGTCTAATTCATTCTCTTCCAGGACCAGGGAGATCCTATACTTCCAAGCTCAGAAGTTATCAGCTCCCTCAATCTTTTCATCAAGCTTGGTATGATGAGACATCTTTCAAATAAGAACCTCAAATGGAAATGCAAAAGATTAGATCTTACCGATTTGAGGTGTCTGTCCTTGTCCCGGAGTTCGCTGATCTAGGGTTTGTCGTAGAAACCCTTATTTTCAAAATTTGGAAACTTTCAGATCTGATTGGACAAACAGATAGATCTCTTGAAATGGAGCTGTCCAATGTACTCCTTTTCTGAAAACAGTGGAGGGAAGCTCCCAAAACAGGAAGCCCTAATTTTTTTATTTCTTCTGCAGAAATGCCTGTTACTGTTTCTATGATATCTCCGAAATTACTAATCCTCTATGTCTGAAATTTCGCAATGAGGTAACCTTTCATGTCCCTGATCCAACACCAAATGTTTCATTAGAATTGGTTTCACCATTTTGGATTTATGATCCTTTTCCCAAGGTGACCTATTACAGGACTGTTCAGAACAACGAAGTTGTACGGCATTCCATGTGTCACTGGTTCATATTCTTAGTCTGATATTTGGATCACCAAAATTACAGTTTGTGCCCTTTTTGGAACATCTTCAGGAATTCCATTTGGACCGCTGTAGCTCAAGATATTGCAGATCTCCCCAGATGTCCTGTTTAGGGATGAATTCTAGAAGAGGCTGGAACCCTAACTTGGAGAGATCATATCTCCTGGAGTACAACGAATCTGAGTCTGATTTTTGGACACAGGCTTCATCAGGATTTTATCTACGGTCCCTACAAGTTTCATATTTTGACACTTCGCCAATCTTGGAATATAGTGACTGTACCAAAACTTAGCAGTTTTAGTATTTAGGGTTTCTCCTAGCTCAGGGTCAAACTAGGGTTTGACTTTCCTGGAGTTTCACCCAACCAAATTTCTTGATCCAGGTCTCTAAAATTCAGTTTTGGTGAGGAGAAAAATCCTATGGAGGTCTCACTCAAAAATTCCTCTTCTGTAGAAGGCCCTAATTTCCACATCGAAACTGAAAATGCTTGAAATTGAATTCCACATCGACAGAAAGATGCACCCTTCAATGGAGAGTCATCTTAGCATACTTTTGCTGAAAATCTGTGGAGGAAGATCCACAAACTAGGAAGCCCTAGTTCCTGTAGCTGCACAATGTCTTCTTCTCAGGTTAGCTCTGATTCCATGTTAGTTTTTCGTCACATTAAGCTAGCATTATGATCTTAGGATCTTTTCATTCAGAGAATAACAAGCACAGCAATAAAACATAAGCACATCATAAGAGACAAGAGACACAAAGAGTTTTCCTCGGGGAAACCATAAAGGAGAAAACCCCGCAACTTCCTCTAAGATAGAATCAGTACCAAAACAGTAAGAGATCTCCCAAAACAGCAGTAGTCTTCTGTCTTCTGTCTAGTCCCAAAATTTCCTTCTTCAGTAGTGCGCCACACTTGGGAGAGCAAGTGATGTATTTCACGAGTGATAAATAGAGAGACTCTCACTCTCTATTTATATTCATCCATTCACTTGAATTGCACTTTCACACGTAGGCTCAACTTACAATTACTTACCCGAGCCTACACCTTAATTAGTGTATAATAACTCAAGTGCCCCAAAACTGTGGGGACTTATCTAATGACTTGACATGACTTGTTTACATTATTAATCCTCCCGATCGGAACATCGGGGCATGACCACATGACTCAAATACATAATAGAAACATCCCGGAATAAACATCGGGTTACAATACATAAGATACATAGAAGAATACATTCCGAAGTTACATATACATCAACAACTAACCATCAGTCACCTACACTTACTCCCTCAGTTGCAGTATCATCTCCTCCTCCTTTTAACCTGGAGCATTTTCCTCCACTACCTCACACCTCTTCTCTCCCTTATATTGCTTCACCTGGAATCCCCTTAACCACTCCCTCCTTTGATGATCCCTCCCTCCTCAAATCCCTGGATATTTTCACGGACAAATCTCCCATCTCACCCTCTGTCCTACCTTTGGACTCGATTAGATTCGAGAACGTTACTATTAGAAAGGCTAAGAAAGGGGGTAAAACTTCCTCCCAGGCTCCCACTGGTATGTATACTCCTCTCTCGGCTCGCATCAAAGCAGCTGCTAGAACACACTCCACTTCACAGGCACTTAGAGCAAAGTCTTCTGTCTCTTAGGTTGACCCATGAAGTTTGTCTCCATGAATATTTGTGGGTTTGGGGGGCCTACTAAATAGAAAGTTCTCAAAGAACTGTTTACTTCTCTTAACCTTGACATTATCTTGCTACAGGAAACTATGTGTGATCATTTTACTTCCCTTCGCTTGTTTGCCTTCATGAAGCTGGGATGGGAATTTTGTGCAATTGATTCACTTGATCTTTCTAGGGGTATTCTTTCTGCTTGGAACCCTCGCTTGGGAAGATGTAAAGCTTATCATTCCTTTGTTGTCCTTCTCCTCTCTGCTAGTTTTAAAGACCTTGACTCGGTTTTCTCCATAGTCAACTACTATGGACCCTATGCTAATAGAACTACCTTCTAGGACATAGCTGTGGCTGGGGGCATATTCAATTATCCAAATCTCATCTTGGCTGGAGATCTAAAATTCACCATCTCTGATCTTGAGACATGGGCTGAACGTGCTCGTATGGATCATCTCTCTCTATACTTGCATATCTTTTGGACTCTATGAACATGGTTGATCTAGCTCCCACCAAGATTGGACCCACCTAGAGAACTGGTAGAGTAGGTTCTGAGGGTGTTAGCAAAAGTCTTGATAGATTTCTGGCCTCATTACACCTGATTCCTACTCTGGGATGCTATCACTCTTGGAATCAGCCTTTTGAAATCTCTGACCACTACCCAGTGTGTCTCGAATGGAATTTCAGCTTGAAGTGTCATCTGTATCCTTTTAAATTCAATCGATCTTGGCTCCTTGATGATGACTTTGAAGCCCTAGTTTCCTCTTCCTGGAAGGCACCTACTCCCTTTGCCGGTCCCATGTTTAATTTCACCTATAAGCTGCAGAGACTGAAAAATGATGTCAAGACTTGGGAAAAAACAAAAAAACTCTTTGAGAACTAAGGAGCTCGCAGAGATTGACCAAGCTATATTTACACTCCTCTCTTCCCAGCTCTCGGGTATACTCTCTGATAAAGATACCCACTCCCTTATTGTTTTGAAAAGCAAGAAGAACTCCCTTCTTACACATCAGGTCCTTACATGGAACCTCAAAAGTAGGGTGGAGTGGATTCAGGAAGGTGATGCCAACACCAAATTTTTTCACTCCTTTTCTTCTGCTAGGAGGAACTCGAAAACTATCTGGGCACTTAATAATCACTTTGGGGAAACAATTGAGGATGATGCAAAGCTAAAATATTTATGGGTTCAACACTTCTTTGAGCTCTTTACTGATGATGGAAAGACCAATATTGAGGCACAACTTAAAGTCATCGGACTTTTCGCAACCTTTGTGCAGGAAGAGGATAGGGAACTCTTTATGTCTGCTTTCACTCTCAAAGAAGTTGAGGATGTTCTCAAAGGGTTCAAAAAATATAAGAGTCCCGGACTTGATGGGTGGCCAGTGGAATTCTATCTTCACTTTTTTGCACTAGTTGGGCAGGATATTTTGAATGTCATTAAACACTCCAGATTAGAGGGTAGGGTCATTGGTGCCCTTAATGAAACTTTTATTACACTCATACCCAAGCGTGATAAACCCGCTACCCTTGGGTAGTATAGGCCCATCTCCTTATGTAATCTGATATACAAGACCATGTCAAAGCTTGCTGCTATCAGGCTTAAGGTTGTTCTTGACAAGGCGATATCCAAGCATCAGTTCGGCTTCCTACATGACAGACAGATCATTGAACCTATTGGTATTGTCCAAGAAGTTCTTCATACTATCAAGACTGAAAACCAACAAGTGATGGTATTAAAACTTGATCTAGTTAAGGCTTTTGACAGAGTGAACTGGTATTTCTTGAGGTTAGTCCTTCTACAGATTGGCATCCCAGGCATCTATGTTGATTGGATAATGGGTTGTGTTGAGTCAGCAAACTTCGTTGTTTTGATCAATGGTACCCCATCAAACTTCTTTCCTGTGTCAATAGGCATCAGACAAGGATGCCCTCTTTCTCCACTCCTATTTATATTGATTATCGAAGGTTAAGTCTTCTGATCACTCAGGCTCAAAGTGTAGGAGATATATTAGGCATCAAACTTGCTCCCAGCCTTTACCTTACTCATCTGCTCTTTGTAGATGATGCTGTTCTTTTTGGTACTGGTGCTCTGGCTGAGTGGCAGCATTATAAAATCATTCTTGACACTTTTTGTTGTGCTACCAGAATGGAGATCAATGTAGATAAGTCTTCCTTTCTCTACAATAACATTGATGAATCGGTTAGGAAACAAATTTCCAATTTCTTGCCTTATAAGATGGAACCTATTGTTGCTGGTTTTAAATATCTGGGATATTACCTCAAACCCTTGGGGTATGGCATTAAGGACTAGAGATGGTTTGTATTTAAGTTTAAAAAAAAATGAGTAATTGGACCTATAAGCTTCTTTATCTTGCAGTTTATTGGCTCACACTTGCTCGTATGCCTAGCACTATACTGAATTATATCAGGAGATATATCTTTAATTTTTTATGGGGTAGCTCACAGGGTAAGTAGAGATATCATTTGGTTGATTGGAACTCCATTTCCAGGCCATACACTCTTGGGGGATGGAACATTAAGAATCTAGAGTGGTTCAGTTTGGAATTATGTACCAAAAGTTTATGGCTTATTCTTAATGGTACAGGGCTGTGGTCTCAAATTATCAAGAATAAGTACCTTAAGAATCTTCCTATGGAGGTGTGGCTCAGACAACAATCCTTCAAAGTACAGGGTACTTCTCATAAGTGGAATGGTTTTATACGGGCCATGTCTTGGATTACTAGATGTCTTGGATGGAAGACTGGCAATGGTAAGAACATCAAAGTAGGCCTTGATCGCATAGCTGGTGTTTCATCTGATTATACTCTTCCAGAGGGTCTTAGATTGTATTTGAAGGATTATGGTGCAACACACTCTCTCATGTTCTCAATAGAGGAGAAGCCACTTCCTCTTCAGATTACTGGATCACTACAGATGATTTGGAGCTGGGTGGACTATGGAAGGAAGCCTGTTCCAATTATATTAAAGGTTTAAAGCATGGAGGGATTCGTATCAGCAATAAACCTGATACTCTGGTTTGGATGTTTAACAAGTCATCAAGAATGGTAAAAGCCAATCTTATGTATGAATTTATTGCTAATACTCTTGTCACCAATAGACCTTATGACTTTTTAAGCAAGATATGGAAATTCCACATTCCTCTCAAGATCATCTGCTTCAGTTGGCTCAGCCTGCTGAATAAATTCAATACATATGACAACTTGATCAAGAAAGGATGGACTGGTCCATACTGGTGTTGTCTCTGTATATCTGCTTCAGAGTCCGTTGAACATCTATTTCTTGACTGCAGCTTCACGAAGAAGATTATTGTACTCATCAAAACCACTCTTGATATTCCACATTTTTGGAAGGAATCAAATTACATACTTAATGTCTCCTCCTGGATCAGCCTAGGAAATACTCTGAAGTCTCTACCTTTTTTTTTCTTACTTGGCATATCTGGTTGACTAGAAACAAATGCATTTTTGAGGACAAGAAGCCTGATGTATCTTATGTTGTTCTCTCTATCAAGAATCATCTCTAGCACTATCCTGTCATTGCACAACAAAAAATATTTAGGAGAAATATTGGGCCAACACCCATCCTGAAATTTCCAGCTGGCTTCTTTGATGGTGCTTCAGCTAAACATATGGGAGGTGTTGGTGTACAACTTTTGCTCAGTCAAGACCATTATTACTGCTTCAAGCTGGGATTAGGTCAAAGCACAAAAACCAGATCAGAATTACTGGCCTTATGGACACTCTTACACTGTGCAAAAATCATGGGACTGCCCCATTTACATATACATGGTGATTTTGCAGTCATTATCAACTGGTTCAGTCATCGATCTGCTCTTTCATTACTCACACTTGATGGATGGTGTCATTTCATTAGAGAGTTGGAACCTCACTTCATCCAACTCTCTGCCATTCATATATAGAGAGAGCACAATACAACTGCTAACAACTTATCCAAAGAAGCATTAACACTGGCTCCAGGCCAGCGTCAATTCTCTGAATTCCCCAATGGTGATTGTATTGATCAGGGCTCTTACCTTCTTTTCTATCCCTCAGCACTGGACCTTTAGTGCTTTAGTTATTTTTTGACATCCTTTGGATGTTGGCTTTGGATGAGCACCATTTATTACAGCCTTACTATGCTTTATGCTTGTTTGGATCAGCTAACACAGTATTTGTTTTGAACTCTCTATGTAATGAAGGGCAGGGAAACGGATAGAGTATCTCCCAATATGTTTCCATCTTTGAAGCTTGAATATTATGGTTTACTGTTTTGATTTGTAGATAGCAGATCAAGGATTGATGTTCTCCCATATGAGCTTAGCTGAAGCAGTAGCTACTGTTATATTTGATGATGTTTTTTATATACCTGAGCTCAGCACAGGATGAAGATGTACTCAATGTTCCCTTTGATTTCAATGAAATAGCAAGGAACTAATATTTTCCCTTGGAAAAAGTATGCGAAAACCAATTGTCCAAATATACTATTTGGTGTCAAGTAAGCCTTGGTTTTGTTAAGTATGATTCCTTTGGAAAAATATACCAAATCGCTATTTTATTTTTGTTTCTAACATAACTTTTAAGCCATGATGATTAAGATTGAAATTAAATGCTTGTGACGATGTTTGCAATACCAAGTATAATGATAACCATTACTGTTGAAGCTACTTAGGTGGTTAGACCACCTCAATAAGCTTAGGGTACTATAATGTAATACATCATGAGATGGTAGAAAGAGCGGTACATGTATTCTATACATGGGTAACCTACCTTGGGTTAAAATTGTGGTGTCTTACCGAAACATCATCATTATTTACTAGATAACATTATTATTATCTAATTTTGCAGACCCACTCGATATTAGTAACTTAGGGATTGAGGCATGAGAAAATTGAGAGGATGTGAGACAAAATTTTAGCTATCCATAGAATTTGTTATAGGAAGATACAAGCGAGAAAACAAAGGTAGTTGTCTAGTGGAAAACACAAACTGACAGTCAAAACTACTTGCTTTGTCACATTCTACAAAAGATAGCATTGAAAACTAGAGTTAGTAGAGACTCTCTCAATTTAATTAAAGGTGAAAAAATGTTATGCCATGAGAAATGTTATTTGATAATTTATTTATTGCCTATTATTATTACCTTACTTTGTTTTAAAAAGTTTAAACTAACTTAATATATAATAATAAAATTAATATATATTAATAAAAGTACTTTTCCAAATCTTTTAGTGTCATCATTGTTATTTAATAATTTATTTATTACATTTATTATTACCTCACTTTGTTTTAAAAAACTTAAGCTAAACTAATATATACTATTCCAAATCTTTTATCGTCGTCATTTTTTCTAATAATGTACAAGAAAATCATAATTATCTTATCATTTATGTTATACATAACTTTTTAAACATTTAACACTTGATTAAATGTTATAGTTAAGTTTTTAACTCTTAAAAAAATCAATTTTTTATATTGAAATTTCTATGTTTTACTTTCAATCTCGCTTTGTTATTACTTTAAAAGTTTAAATATTTAAAAAAATTATGAAATAAATCTTTATGCCAAACACTTATCCAAATAATCAATTCTATGATCAATAATCCCAAAATTAAATGATAAAACAATCTATGAAAATAAGTTTGCAACCAATAAAATAACATATATCTATCAGATATCTCTACAATGAAAATATCAATTAACAAAAATTTTGGTCGACACACTTTTTCTTATTAATTTTCTAGCATAACTTATGGGGCATTACGATAAAGAAACCGTATAAGGCTTGAACCATAACTAGATAAGCACAGGTAATGGACACATCATGTCTGTAAAATGCATGAACCTCTTGAAATGTCAAAAAGGGAAAACGCTTCACCAAGTGAGGAAAATATGAACGTAAAAAACTTTCAACCAAAGAGTGGCACTTGTGTGCATCAAACTTGGTCATCACTGGTTAACAAAAGTTCAGTGCAGAACCTATCTGCCTCAAACTTGGTCATCACTGGTTTACAAAAGGATTATTCCAAACCATTAAAGTTTGGTCATGACTAGTTAACAAAAATCAATGTGGCACCTATCTGCCTCAAACTTGGTCAAACTTTTTTTTTCAGAAAGAAAAAAGCTTGTCCTTGATATTCATTAAAGAATCAAAGGGCATTTGATGTGCCTTCCCAAAACATGGGTTACAGTCAATAAGGTGGATCAAAAAGTGACATACTTCTGATACTCCAAGAATGAGTCACAAGTCAACAAAGCTGTATGGGGGGAGGTCACGTGCATATCCAACAAATACAGAGTTCCCATCAGTAAAAACTATCACTCTAGACAATATCTACCATGAACAAAAGAGTGCAGAGCTGCAGTCTAAAAGAGCCCGCTCTAAAACAATAAAAAAGGGTGCAAGAAAAAGGAGAACATGGTCCAGCACCGAGCTCAAATTGGCTTGAAACTATCATGAGAGGCCAAAAGACCTTCAAAAAATTCAGAGTAACTTCCAGATCCCAGAGCCAAAGAAAGAGCTGTTTTAGAAAAGCGGTTTGCTAGCTAATTGTATTCACGATAGATATGGCAGAAAGATAGCTCTAGAAAGAAAGAGCAGAGCTTTCTAGTGTCCCTACACCAGTGATGGAGTTTAGGTAGAGAAAGGGTGGTAGTGCCCTTCGCCCAATTTATAATGACTGTAGAGTCACCAAATATCTTGAGTGTGGGAATCCCCATCATTTGGGATGTATGCAGAAGGGCCCAAAGCCCAATCAAATTTTCTTTAGTGTTGGTGCAATATCCTGCCCCCAAGGCAAACTCGAAGGAATGTGACTCATTCAAGAACAAACAGAAGCCAACACCTCCAACATTTTTTGTAGATGCCCCATCAAAAAATCCACAGGGATAGAAAAGTACAGGGCCTGGACCCAAGGCTCTTGATTTTTTGCCTTAATTACAAGAGGACGATACATCTACGAGGAGTATGCAATTTGTTGGATTAAGCTTATGACATGCACTTTTTTCCCTTCAAAAATAAAGATGTTTCTTGCTTTCCAGATAGTCCACATGGTGTGAAAGGGGAGATAGTAGTAAGCTGAGTGCTTTGAAAAGCTGACAGTCCACATTTCCAGAAACAAGCAAAGATTATCAGACTGGAAGGAAGGTGTGATATGGTGTTGTTCGCTCAGGATAGAGAGTACATTCTTCCAAACAAAGCAATGAAAAAATAGATGCTGAACACTATCTTCACCCTTGCTTCAAAGTGCACAGATACCAGGCCCAGTCCAGCCTTTCTTCTGGAGATTATCCCATGTAAGTAACTTGTTCATCAAATCCAACCAAATAAAACAGCTAATTTTCCTGGGCAGAGTGCCAGACCATATAAGAGTAAGTAATCTGCTACCAATTGGGGGTGATGATGATAGGACAATGCTATCATATACCAGATTTGTAGATACAGAGCCATCGAACTTGTTATATGCCCAAATCAGAGAATCAGACTGTGAATTGAGGCGGATACCACCAAATTCCATACTTCTCGTGAAGGTGTCCCAAGCAAGTTTCCAATCCCCAACAACGCAGATATCCTCGGCCGTGTACCAATAATGGTGTAATCCCAGAAGGGTATTACGTGCCTGAGAGAGTGTGGTAATATCCAGATCCTCTAAGAACTCTCGAAACCATGTAGGCAGTGAGTATGAGTTGGATGCACCAATGATAGGATCAATGCCTATAAGAACATCTTTACCATTTCCCACTTGCCAGGCAAGGCTTCTACCAAGCCAAGGGAGGGTTAGCAGGAACCCCTTCCAAATAACTGATACTCCACGAAAGTTGAAATTTTTACCTCTGAGCCAAGCCACTACCGAGAGCTTCTTCAAGTATTTGCTGATAAGAACTTGATGCCATAAACCATCATTCCATAGAACCATCCAAATTTTTTTTAATCTTAGTGCAATGCTGAACCAATATAAATTCTTAATGCCCCATCCCCCATTCTCTTTCTTCCAGGATAGGTGCTTCCAATTGGACAGATGATACCTGTGTTTGTTTCCTATAGAGCCCCGTAAAAAGGAAAATGTTAAACTTCTGAGCTTATTTAATACAGAAACAAGAATGGGAGCACGGCCCATCCAATAGACCGGGATACTAGACAACATAACTTGTGCGAGGATCAGACGACCACCAAGTGAGAGAAGCTTATGTGCCCAATGAAAGAATCTGTTTTTGAATTTCTGAATCAACCAATTCCAGTCACTGACCTTATACCCCAGAGGCTTGAGATAATAGCCAAGATACTTAAAACCAGAGATGATAGGATCCATTTTATAGGGCAGTACCCGAGCAATGTCAGTGCGGATATCAACATCCACATTGTTGTAGAGAAAGCATGATTTGTCCAAACTAATGCACATCCCCGAAGCCTTATAGAAAGTACTTAAAATAACATCGAAAGCTATCCACTCAGATAAGGTTCCAGTGCCCAGCAGGATCACATCATCCAGAAAGAGGAGATGTGTAAGGGCAAGAGTAGAAGAGATCTTAATACCTTTAATGAGACCATGATCCCTTGCATCATCAATCAAGAGGCTGAGTTCTTTAATAACAAGTATGAAGAGCAAGGGGGATAAGGGCTAGCCTTGTCTAATACCTCTAGAGGCAGCAAAGAACTTCGAGGGAGTACCATTGATAAGGATTGCAAAATTAGCTGAAGTAAGGCATCCCATTATCCAGTTTACAGCCAGGAGAGGTACCCCAATCTGGATTAGGATGAGACATATGAAGGATCAACTAACGTGATCAAAGGCCTTCACCAAGTCCAATTTGAGGATGAGAGCACAAGAATTCTTGGTTTTCACAATGTGGAGAGTCTCTTGAACAATGCTGATAGGTTCAGCAATCTGACGATTTTTAAGAAAGCCATATTGTTTTTTGGATATATGGGAGTCCAAGAAAGGCTTAAACCTCACATCAATGACCTTCGAAATCAAACTTGGTCATCGTTGTTTAACAAAAAGATTATCCCAAACTATTAAAGTGGTCTGAAATATGTAGATTGACCAAGCTTTCCGTTTATTTTTATCTTTTGGATTCAAATCAATCGATGTTATGGGAGAGTGGATGACATTAAGATAAGAAATTAAAATAATAAAAGTAAAGCAAAGTTAAATCAAGATACAAAAATATATTTTTATTAAGAAACTGTAAAAATACACACATTAAATTTAAGAAAATTGTATTTTTTTTCCAATCCTCAATTCATTGTTATGTCCATAACCAATTG
>LPNX010877200.1:53087-88780 GCA_001517045.1 Pseudotsuga menziesii
TCTGAACTACACAAAATTGAATGGGAGAACCATTTGGATCATGCGGTACAACCGAGACCCAATAGCACGCAGCAGTGGAGTCAGAAACTTATATATCAATGCATATTTTAAACCTCCCATCGTAGTTTTTTATGTTTTAAATCATTTAGGCTTTGGTGAATTAGGGTAAGATTGATGTTCTTTTGCCAAAAATGTACCAATTTTGTATAAAATCCAATCGGCTAATTGATTCCTGGGCATGGTATTTGTTGGATTCTTGCAGAATCTGCATGAGAATATTGGGAGTGCAGATCTTCACGAAACGTTTGTTAAATTTGGGAACATTTTGTGGTGTAAAGTAGAGATGCACGATGGGAAAAGAAAGGGATATGGATTTGTGCATTTTGAAACGGAGAAAGCTGCAAACTCAGCCATTGAAAAGGTTAACGGGATGTTGATAGAGGACAAGCAAGTGTAAGTAAATGGTTTTTGACGTATTAACATTGAAATGATGTTGTGCTAATTGAGGATTTTACTGAAAAGAGATTGTTTAAGTAACATGATTGTAGGGTTTTGGAAAACAACATTAGTTCAATACATTTAAATTTCGATGTTTATTCTATTATTTTTGAGTTAAAGAAATGTTAAACCCTTATGTAGCAATCAACAATTTTATCAAGGAAAGTCCTTATTAGCTTTAGTATTGTGTTAACACACACAAATGTAAAACTTCATCTGCATTTAATCTTGACTTGGCACATATAAATACAAAAATGGTCACCTAAGGCATTAGACATGTAATATTGGAAGACCTGTAGAAATTGGTGCACATCAATTCACGTAGGTTCTTCTATTGTCAATTTGTTATTCTTCTTCTGGAAGACTAAAATGTGAATCCCTAATTTATTGTTTGAACAACGTATTTAAATATCTCACAATATTCTTTTCCATTGTTTATAAATATCTTTGCTTTTGTCCTGCACAAATATGTGGGAAATGATATCTAAACTTTCAGATATAGACGTTTTAAATGCTTTTTTGTTTGTTTGTGTAAGTAGATATACATGGGAAAGTTCATTAGAAGGAACAATACGATTGGATCTTCTGCGGACCACAAATTCACCAATTTGTACATCAAGAACTTGGAAGATCATGTAACTGAGGACCTTTTGTATGAAAAGTTTTCTAAGTTTGGCAAAATATCTAATATAGTTGTAATGAAGGATGAAAGAAGCAATCTAAGAGGATTTGGATTTGTCAACTTTGAAGATCTATAAAACAACATGGAGAGCACATTGAATGGTGTGCATATAGGTAAGTCTACATGGTCAATATTATATTTATATATTGGTAATTACACCGATAGGCGTATATATGTTAGAATTTTGGGTTGCAATAACATCTATGATTTTTCATCTACTGACGAGAATGAGACAAGTGAACTGTCCATTATGATTCTATGGTAGTCGTCCAAGATTAAACGAGAACTAGACAAGTGTATTGTCTAGATTGATTATATGAGTTTCATCCAAAATTAATAATTAATAATTTCAATAAAATAAAAGATAATTTAATTAACATGTGATAAGTAGAGTTAGAACTCCACCTACCAATTGGGATTCCACTTAATGCGCATAAGACTTACTTGAACTCCATTTGGAAGCTAGAAGTCACGATAACTCATAGCTCTTTTATTAACTACAATAGATTTATATTAGCTTAACTATTAGATACAACTATTATCTTAACTCCAATGATTCTACAACTATTAGCTTAACTTCAATTGTAATTACTTACAGCTTAGTCCTACTGCATTTGGCATCTAGGAGTCTGGTTAATGTGCAGTCATGTAAGAGTCGAACTCCTAATAAAATAGTTTGAAATCCTAATAAATTCCTCTGAACTCATGTGATAACTACACTTAGTTGCATGGTATTGTGCAACTCATGTGGCACTCGAACTCCACCTACCAACTGGGAGTTTAGTTAATGTGCATAAGGCTTAGTTAGGATAACTCAGAGCTCTTTTATTAACCACAATATATTTTTATTAACTTTTAAATTAACTATTAATCGTTCGAACTCCTTATAAACAACTATAAAAAATAAAAAATAGCTCATGTGATAAGTGAACTTAATGGCATGGTAATGTGTAGTCCATGTGATAGTTGAACTCCATCTAGCAGCTCGAAGTCAAAGTTAACTAGTCAAACTGCTAAATTCCTCTTAACTCATGTGATAACTACACTTAGTGGCATGGTAATGTGCAACTGATGTGACACTCGAACTCCACCTACCAATTGGGAGTCCAGTTAATGTGCATAAGGCTTAGTCCAACTCCATTTGGAAGCTAGAAGTCAGGATAACTCGAAGCTCTTTTATTAACTACAACATATTTATATTAACTTTTAAATTAACTATTAAATACAACTATTAGCTTAACTCCAACATGATGATACAACTATGAGCTTAACAACCACAACTTAAGTGTTTTTTATGTTAGATTAACTATTACACACAAGTAATTGACACATTCTTCAGGAAAAAAAATTATAACTCTTAGGTTAAGTCCAATGATGACACAAATTTAACTTAACTTCAACTCCAATCACAAATTTTAATTGAACTGCAATGGTTGATATATTAACTTTTAAATTAACTATTAGATACAATTAATAGTTTAAATCCAATGATTCTACAACTATTAGCTTAACTTTAACTCTAATCTCAATTATATTGGATAACTATTAGAGTAACTGTTAGGTTAACTCCAATCATGATACAACTATTAAATTAACTTCACTGGTGATATATTCCTCTCGGCGTATTCCAAACATATTAATCTTATTAATATGGTTGTTGTTAGTATTTATTCTATTTTGCACTAGCATTAACTTGTTCATTTGTATTCTTTCTCTTTTCTAATTTCTTATAATCATTAGGTAACAAGGTCATATCTGTTGGAAGGGCTCAAAAGAAGGCCAAGCCTGAGAAAATTTTGCGACGGCAATACGAAGAGAAATACCAAAAGATATTAAAATTTGAGGTGGGTATTTTAATTTTGAAGTGTCTTTCTTTTTCAGGGCAATATTCTCTTATAATTTGTTTGGCTTTGCATTTGTGTTTAGGGATCAAATATTTACGTTAAACATTGATGATGCAATTGAAGATGATGAACTAAAAATAATGTTTAGTCATTCTGGGATGATCACTTCAGCAAAAATAATGCGGGATGAAAAGGGACTCGGCAGAGGATTTGGATTTGTTTGCTTTACAACTCTAGAAGAAGAAAACAAATCCATGGCAGAATTATCTGGTAATAATAAAATATGTTGATGAGTCACCCTAGTATCTCATGGTTCATATATTAGTTAGTATGTAACTCTTTTGAATTTTGAGTGCACATGCAGGGTATATGTTGTATATTAAACCTCCTTACATAGCTATTTGTCAATGCAAGGAGGTTAAACACATGTATTTGCAAGCCCATTTTTCCCATCCTATTCCAACCCTTTCTGGACCTCAAGGGGCATAAGTTCTGGGTGAATATCATGCTATGTATTATCCACCAACTTCTTTTGTTGTCCCATGTTAAGGCATCATGCATCCACATAATTTAAGACAAGCAGGATGGTGGCCACCAAGGGGTTTGTCCCCTCCACAAAGACATGGTTTCCAACATATGCAACTTGCTGCAGTAAGAATTCATTTGTTAAATTGGAATTATCAAATCTATTTTTTTTTCTTTTTTCATTTTATCTTTCTTGTTATGATTGTCATTTACAATATAGTTTGCAATGTATGCAATTTCTAATATAGTTTGCAATGTATTTATCATATATTAAAAATAATCTTGAGCAACAAATGCCACCGAGAGTAGGTATAACTAGACCCATGCTTCTTCATCCAGGTCAACTGATGGCTTATTTGACGTTATTGAAACAACTCGACATGCCCCTAGCTACAAGCTAAGATATGCCTAGAAATTAATAGGTAATGCAATCTGATTGTTCTAGCCTTGATTTAAATATAGGAACTTCCACTTAGTAAATGTCTTTGTCATAAGCATTCATATATTTTCTTTCTTTTTTAAAATGTTTTCATCAATAATTTTGGATTTTTAAAGAGGCGATGAATTGTTTATGTGACAATTTTTTTAATTTTCTGGAATGTTGTGGTGAAGCAGCCCCGTTGGTATCTTGAGGCTTCCAAATACACACCTTATGGTCGACCTGGAAAAATCAACAATATGACACAAAATTAGTCTCCAAGGTTGGTTTTGCACCCCAAACTGCAGTGAACGAATCTGCATCTATTTCCAAAGCAAGTTCTTTTGTAGAAACAAATGAAGCCTTAGAGACATGGAGGAGTGACTGATACGACAACACAACAACAGAAGTAGATTCTTAGGGAGAGCTTCTTTCCTCTTGTTCAACATCATCAGGTCATTTGCGAGGCCTATAAAATTATTTTGTTCTCTACTTAGAAAAATGCTCTTTTAAACTCATAAAAATTACTTTGTTCTCTACTTCAAAAAAAAATTCTCCTTTAAACTCATAAAATTGTGACTTTCTCTACTTCAAAAAATTTCCGGTTCCTAAGTAGAACCTAGACCATGATGATTAAGCTAAACACTAATGAAGTATTTGTTTACAGTTTGAAATTGCAGGTAAAATTACTGATATGATGTTAGAAATAGACAGTAATGAGTTATTTCTTTGGTTGTATTCGAATGATTCCTTGGATTCCAAGGTTCAGGAAGTTGTCCAAGCCCTAAATATGTCAAAGTTCAAGCTGTAAACTCAAGACCCCTAAGCTGGGAATTTGGTGCATTGAGAGATTACAGTAAATTAAAAGTTTTGTAATTTGAACTTCTTTTTTGAAAGGACATTTATTCTGGATTTTTTAATATACATAATGGTTGAGTGAGAATCAAAAAAATTGAAGTTGAACTTTTGTACCTCAACATTCTTTTAGAATTTATTTTTGGTATGATTAAGTATGTAGGTTATATTCAAGCTGTATTCCTTGATTAATTTTGTAATGGCAATGCACCTAAAATTTGAAATTCTTATTTTTCTTTATAAGAACCTTACATTGTGATTATTGGGTACCACATTGATAACATTAATGCAGTACAAGATTGACGTGTTATTGAATGGGTTATTTAATGGGGTAGTGCTTATAATGTTATTAGTTAGACACACTGAAATGCATTAGCTCATGATTTATCATTGTTATTACGTTCTTTTAGTTTTAAGGAAACTATTAAAAATTGCAATTTGTAGATTTAATAATCTTATTTTTTTCAAGTGTATGTGTTAAAATGTGTCATCCAAGAATTATTGATATTTTATTTGTTATCCAAAATGCAAGTCATGTTAGAAACTAATGATTATTCTTGGCCATCAATTAAGGGTAACAATTCTAGCAAAAATACTATGGATTGCCTTGATATGTTTTGTCTTTCCTTTGGTTCCAACATTCAGTGAGCCATAATTGAGTGCTATCCATAGAGGCAATGATGAAGGTCTTTATTTTCAACTCCCAAAATTGGTTTTGACTTCAATAGGGAAAAAATTTCAAGTTTCCTGGAATCCTCTTTCCTTTAAGGCCTCCTTCTGTGACCATGGTGAGGTGGTAGTTCAAAGGGTGGACAAAATTTGATGAGTGAATCACTAAACCTCTCGCATTGGCCACCAAATTTCAATTTTTCACTAAGGTGTTGTTCACCACATGTGTCTATAATTTATAAGTTATAGAAGGTCTCTACAATTGCATTTAGACAATGTTCTTGGACAATAAGATATAGGACTTTGTCCATCAACAACTCCATATGTAGAAGAATTCCAATGGATGGGTATTAAAACACAAGGACATATTTCATGTTTAGAATTGATTAGTTGTGACATTTTCCATAGTACCCATCATTTCAACAACATGTTTTCTAGGTTTGGATTTCTTTAATAGACAAGAATATAGGGATATTTGGGATATAAAGCGATATTTTTTTATAAATTTACAGCAGGCCATCAGACTTCCGATGTCTATGTAAAATGTGCTCGCTGAATATCCATAAAATATGATAGCTCGCATGCGTTAGTTTTCTGACTCTATTGAAGTGAAATTCATTGGAGTGGCCATCGGTTGTCCGACATCTATGTATAAAATTGCTCATCGGACTTCTGTCAAATCTGACAACCATGATGTACCTCTAATGGCTCTAATTCGTCGGTTTTCCGACGTCAGTGAACTGAAAATCGTCAGAGTGGTTGTCAGTTGTCCAACGTATATGTAAAAATTTGCTTGTCGGACTTTCGTCAAATCTGACAACCATGTTGTACCTATGACGGCTCTAATTCGTTGGTTTTCTGATGTGTGTGAAGTGAAAATTGTCGGTGGGCTCCATTAGAGTTTCTACATTTATGAAGTGAACATCGTTGGATTGTTGAGTAAAATTTTAAAATAGTGGGGTGTCAGAAGTGCGACGGGGGGATATAAAAAATACGACGAGGCTATCACACTGTCAGATATCCGCCGAAATTCAACCGACATTTAAAAAAAGGGCTGATTGTCGAATGATCAACAACAATATGTCGAAAATCAGACATCTATGCCGTTGGATTTTGTGTCCAAAAATGCTAGTGCATGCACCATCTGCAAATTTTTCATTTCTTAAAAAACACCTTTTTAAATTGTTTATGCTAACATATATGGTTTCCCTTAAATAGGTAACATCAACGTACTCTTCTTGGAAATTCTTGTTCAACTTGTTTAGTTCACACATTATATTTTCATGCATATGTAAAAAATATTGTACTGAAAATATCATTTCCTTATCATACAATGGGTACTTCTTTTCATTTTTCCATAAATTCAATATGGGAGGCATTAATACAAGAAGTCTTTCAATGAATTGTCCCCTTGAGAGCCATCTAACTCCATGCATAAGTTCTTTTAGAGAAATAAGTTCATTATTTCTTTTACTAGAATTGTGTGCCCAAGAATATACCTTATTTTCCAATTTCTCAACAAATAATAAATCATGTATTCTTTTGAAATCATCTGATTATGCTAAAGATTCATGATGAGTAATACAATGAACACCTACAATATTAGGAACATCTTTTTTCAAAAAAGTAAGAAAACCATTTTCATTTCCAACCATTGATGAAGCACCATCTATGGAAACTCCTATTAATCTTTCAGTTGAAAGAACCCTTACATCCATTAAACCATTCACTACATCATATGTTTTTTTCCTCTTCCATCACAAGCCTTTATGAGCTTTAAAAACTGTAAAATTGGAGGCCTGAACACTTTTGAGTCTAGAAATGTTGCATAAACCGCAATATGTTTCTCCAAACTACAATCCATTCTTTCATCTAACATCAATAAAAAAGGGGTTATCCAACCTTCTTAAAGTTTGTCTTTTCAAGATATTTAGATATTGCAAAAAGAAATTATTTTCCATCCATATGATTTGTATATGATGTGTAGTCTTTATTCTTTGGCATGTCTTTTGTTTTCAAGGACATTGCAAGCAAGCAAAGATATTCATATTTTTAAAGTGGTAAATCTTCTTGCAACATCCAATAAACTAATCTCAAAGTTGTGACGACTCTTTGCTTATTCCTATCATCAATTCATGTTATGTGTTTTGTAATAGGTTTTGCTTTCCTCTCATTTCCACATATCCATTTTTCTTGTGAAATTTTATGGACACTTAAACTAGCATGAACAACAATTGAATCATGTTTCAAGGTAGAGAAACCAATTCCAATTCTCCATGGTATAGTTTCCTTATGTGTTTCACAATACATTTCATAACTATTTTTCCTTCATTGTTTGCCTCTCTCAACCACTTATACTTATTTTTCCATTTCTCAAGAAAATATGTTCTTACTTTCAGATTTCTTTTCTTTTGAGTACTAGATTCTCCTCCTTGAAGTTATTCGTCACATTCTTCATTATCCCCCAAAATATCTAAGTCTTCATTCAAATCAAAATACAATTCTCTATACTAGGCAATGGAACTTGTGATCTCGATGACCATCCAAATAATTTTTTTTGATATAAGACTGGTTATTTCTTCTTTGAGACATTTTTTGATGTAATACCTATATAATAAAAAGGATGTAATTAGATATTGTACAAATTCCCAAAAATATATCCCCTCACTAAAATGACAGTCTAACACTATTAACAAGTGAAATTAAAATTATTCTATCATAGTAATGCTTTATTATCATAACTCAAGGCTACATTAGCAAGATTAATATATATTGGGGTATACATAGTTAGATTTGCAGCTATGTAATCCTATTGTCTTTATAAATGTGGTTGGATGGAATTTTGTAATTGGATATGGATGTACAAAATCACATGAATTTATTTAATAGTACATCATCCTTTGAAATTTATGGGTTCTCTCTATCTTCCTCTATCACTTATCTACCTTTACCCCACCCCTTTATTCTGAGTCTTGGTAATGTTAGGCTACTTTAAATTAACTAGTGACATAGTATAATTGGTGGGTTGTGGACAATAAAGAAAAACCACCAGGAAATATTTATCTAGTGTTGAGATTAGAAAAAATAACATTTATGCATGTTATCTCCAATATTATTTTTTAGAATGTCATATATAATTACAATATTTTCCAAACAAAACCTTCTCCTTTGACTAATGTTATGATATTCTTTGAAATGTTTCTAATCATCCTTTTTATATGTGATAACACTAAATGAATTCTTTTGTGATTCTCAATGTTCTTCTTCCTTCATGAAAAAATCATACTATTAGTTCATTATGGAGCTTACTCCAATCCTAACTACCATTTCCTAAATATAAGTACCAACCAAGTGGTCTTGACTAGGTTATTTAGAAGCAACTAGGTATAGACAAAGTAGTTATGACTAACACACTAGGACCACCTTGCATGATCAAATATGATAAATTCAACCTTATTTTATGGAATATTGGCGATACACTCAAGTAGAATACAAGTATAAATAGATGATCATAGGTTGATAATTAAAAAGAAAGTGAAGAGTGTATATGTTGAATTGTGTCTATGTCATGAAGACATATACTCATTATACCATAATGTTTTAATAGTGATGTAGGGATGAATAGGGTGATCAAATGCAGATCGAGATACACAATGAAAATGAAAGTGAACACCCACACAAAAGAACAACACATAAAAATTACAAGGATATTGGCTTCTATTAATATCAAACATGAAGTTTACTTAGGATATTGTATTCAAAGTTGATACTTGGTTACTTAGTCGAAGCGATTATACATATAATATTCACAGGTATCTCTCCATACTTTGGTACAACAACCATTTCTATCATGGAATCTCCTATTTATATCTTTCATGGTTCTATAAAATCTTCTTCTAGAATCTTCGAGAGAATTTCAGGCAGTTTGCATCTTCCTTGGGTATCACCTGCAACTGCTTCGCCTCCTTATTCCATATGGCCTACTTCAAATACCATCATAGCTACTCATTTATTTATACAACTACCTCCACTATGGAATTGTAACTATTAAATTAGTCATTTTATCTCACCCGTCGCTTTTTGACTGAATACTCTATCGTCTCTTACTTTTTTCTCCCAAACACTCACTAGTTTGCATATGATTTCGACTCATTGCTACCTATATGGATTCCTTTATCATTTGGTCGTTCGAATCTCCTCGCTTCGACTATGAATTATTGCTACAATAGGTGTCATCGACCCATCCCCTAGTTGGCTCTAGTCGACTTTAGAATTCGACTACTTATCAGAGGTCGAGATACCCCTGCATCAAATAATGTTTCTAAACACTACAATATCTATTAGGATTCTTTGTTAAAATCCGTAATATATAAAGATAAGAAGAACCAATGAAACAACCAAGATATACATTAGAACTCTATCTAGGATTTAGATTCAACAAGAATGTATTATACATTATAAATCTAACTAGGATTTACAAGTAATTGACGGATACTTCACTTCACATGAGTGAATTGTTGGCCATATTGTTCTTTTCTATTTAGGGGTTTTGGTAACACATTCACCTACTAAATTACAGTATCTCATATGATTTTTGTTATGTGGGCAAGGTCTAGGTTGAATGGCCTTAAAATGAAGGTCAACTAAAGAAAAGGTCATCAGATGCCTCACTAAATGATATCGGCATAACATAAGTCATATGATTGTGTATAATGTTTACAGTCTCAAGGTCAATCACTTTGTTTAGGCCATCAGAGTATCCTTATAAGTGGTAGGATGGTTTTTGGTACACTCTATCTGAACTCGAAGGTTATCTCTTAAGGATTCTATAAATAAACGTATAAGTTCATTATAATCAAATTTAGTAATGTAGTAGGGGTCATTCCATGAACCACAAAGAGAAAATTGAAACCCATGGATGACTGAGCGGTTAAAACTCATTTCTCAAGCCAAATCAGTGATAGTGGTGTTGTCCAGTCAATTACTCACCACAACCTAGGAATTAATATGTGTAATATGCGTATCTCTTAAGGCCTTGAAGTATTCAAAGTTTAGGAATTGGTAATAAAAATATAACACCTCCAAGTCTGAATTAATATGCCACCTGACTGCAACTACTCTAGGAATAAAGTACTTGTTCAACAACCATGCTAGAGATTAAAAGAAGCTCCTTTTTGAAACTCTAGTCACTCCTGTCATCTTGTATGGGTGTGAGGTCTGGGGTTGCAGCATCTCTAGAGAATCCTGGAGAAAGATCGAGCAAATCCAGAAGCGTTTTATAACTTATAACCTCAAAATAAAAAACAATACACCGTATCCTATTCTCCTTATAGAAGTGGGTGTTTCCCCCATCGAGAGCCTAGTTATGACTAGACTCCTGTTATACAAGAACAAAATCAATAACATGGGAGACCATAGACTCCCTAAGATAGCTTTAAACTCCAGCCAAAACCAGTTAAGGCTCAAGCGTGGGTGGTATAAAGATACCAGGTCTTGGTTAAATCACTGGGAGATCGATGAAAATGTTGCTTTGCAGAATATTAATAACATTAAAAATATTATTTCTTCTAAGTTTAAAGAAAAATTGTGGTGTGAGAAAGATCTCGAGGCTAAAATAAAGTTAAGATATTATAAAGAGGTCATCAAACCTACTCTAGAAGATCAAAAGTATCTCTCTGTTTTGATCAATACTAAGAAAAAAATTAACATAGCTAAGATAAGAACGAACTCGCATGAGCTCCATAGTGAAACTGGTCGTTGGACAGTCCCTAAAACACCATGGGTAGAAAGGATCTGCCACCTTTGTGAGAGTAAGAACATTGAAGATGAAAATCACTTCCTCTTAGAGTGCCCTGCGTACACCCACATTAGATCCCAGTTTCATAATATTTGTTGTAATATCGACTTTCCTAGCCTTTTAGCCTATCAAAATTATAGTAAGCTCAGGACGCTTCTTTCCAAGCTCTTTGAGCATAGAAATATAACTTTAAAGCAAACTAATTAATTCTCTTCTTTAGGTCCGATAGACCAAAGTTTGGTCTCAGGGGACATTAACCATCATCATCATCATCATCATCAATCCACTATATTGAAATCACAACTCTAGAAGTGGGAATAACTCAATTTAGATAAATTTGGGAATAACTTAATTTAGATAAATTCCTCCATATCTAGCAGTTAAAGTTCAATTAATTATTTTCCATTTTAAATTTAGGTTATAATTCCTAACGGAACCTTACTTGTTAGGGACACTACTGAACAACCATAGCTTAGTAGTGATCACTTTTATTTTATTGTAGGGTGCATGTAGTCTTGCATATTTATGTTGAGCAATAGGTGTTAACCTTCTCTATGGATAATTTTAAACAAATTTTTCAACAGAAGAAAACCGACCCTATCTAGCCTGTAAACTTGCGTCTTATTTCCCTCGCCCCATGAATTTCTTTGTAGTATATCATAAATAGAATACATCCCTAAGGAAGTGAAATCATTTCAAGGTTTTGACACTCAATGGATTTTATTATATATCACTAATTTAAAATATTAAAATTTCAAAAATATTAAGAGATCATTAAAAAAGTAGAATTTTTCCCAATTCCCATGAATTAACGCCTTTCATTCGATTTTTAGTCATTTAAATTTTAATGAGTTAAATTTGAGTCTTTATAGATTCTAATTTCTTTGTAGTCATGGTTTTACTAGAATGAAATGGATTTTTTTTCATAGAATTATACTCTGAACAATTTTAGCCCTAAATCTTTGATATAAAAAAATTAGCACTAAATTTGTGAGCATAACTATAATTTTTAGAATTAGAATGTACCTTTCAATTTGTTGGAGAAAATCACTGTTGAAGGGTTCTACACGAGTGAAAGTACCTTTTTCTCTTCTATTTCAAACATAAATTGTTGGTTCTCCTGAATGTGTTCTTAGGTGACCCTTTCAACCCGACGCGGGTGGTTTAAGGCGAAAACTGGACAACTTAGAACAAGTTTTTAAGTGCTTGCCACATACACCACAAACCACCACTTTGTGGGATAGAAATTTGCTGAATTACCATGTGCATTTAACCTTTAACATTGAACCCCCTCCATTCATGAACCCAAGAAAAGTCTTGGCATTGAAGTTCCATACTTCTAGGTTCGTAGGACAACAAAGTCCTACACCAGGGACCCAACATGATAGCTATTTGGTAACTCTCTAGATTCCAAATGATTCCTCATTATTGACTCTCAATTCTTAGGAAAAGAGTGAGGGTTTTGAACTCAAGTCAAAATTACAAACGGTAAAACACTAAAAAATGTACCAAAATACAGAAGGATAAAAGAGTTTAAATGGTTTATGCCATATGGTATTAGTAATTATGGCCCACCATCTGAGTATCGACTATCCAACTTCCACGTTTCGCACTTGAGGATTTTCAATGACTCAATCCTGGAATTTCAATGCTCTAGGATCCATTAATTGGAATTGATTGACCAACTACTCCATCCAACACTAGCCTACAACAACAACCCGTAGGCTATAGGCTACAGTGAGGCATATGACTAATTTTAACTATATATATATATATATATATATATATATATATATATACGGACAAGTTTTGGCTTTGCCCATCTATTTGATGGCTAGCAAAATTAAATACACTTCATACTTGACATGGTAATTTCATGTCTAGGTGTATTTGACAACGAAACACCCCAAATACATCTATATGAGCATCAATTTTTACCATTGCTGGTGGATATCAGTACACCCTATCCATATATGAATAAATATAGTAATAATTCTAATTGTACTCATCTACATGTTTAAATACCACTACAAATCCCAACGATTATCTCAAGAAGAACACCTAAACCTATTACCGTAGCTAAGGGAAGATATTAACTTTGTCACTTTGTGATTCTATACCAATTGCTTATTACATTTAGAGGTAGGTGAATCTGTTGGGTGGAAATGGTCATTGTCCGCTTCCTAGAGAGCTCATTACAAGGACACATGTTCTCACCCCATGATCTCCATGCATTTGATATACCATTTTACCCTCCAGGTGGTCAAATCCCGCAATGGGGAAGAGGGAGACGAAGGGAGATGTTAAAGCATGAAAACACTCTAGCCAAGGCATTGAAGGTCCAATCTGAGTAGAATAGTGTCAATATACGACTTAGGCGCGGCCGTTTCTTCCTACGCATGGATCTAGGGATTACTCCAAAAGAAGGGTACTCCTTGATCTCTTGGATATGGTTGAGTATAAATGGATATCGCATATATACATCACCATAATTTCATCAATTAACATATTTCACTAACAGTGTAGTCAATCGATTGTTGGATCCACCCAACTCTCAACCTGAGATTAAATTTCTTCCTCACCTCTTACAATATGAATTGATGATGAAGAACGAGGAGTTTGAGCTAAATTCCACCAACCAATGCTTGGTTCAAATTGGTTCATTCTAGTTGCATATTTCAATAGCAAGTTTCCATCTCCATTTGGCTCGATTAAAAAAAAACAGTACCCCCCACACACACACACAGGATATATATATATATATATCGATCTAGGATATTTTTATGTGCCAACTACACACTAATATATTTCTTTGAATGATTTTTGGGTAACAAGCGTGACTAGGTTTTAGCATAGGAAATTATCAACTATTCATCACTTAAGTTCTCATTATAACATAATAATGTGACATACAGTATTTTTTCTTCCCCATCTTCTCACACGACTATAAAACTGAAATGGTGATGCTTTTATTTATTTATTAAACTTTATCTATGGTAATTTCATATACCTAGAACAGAGATAACAAGGTTTTACTTAATATAATCTTTGATTCCATTAGTAAAAACCATGAATAGTACAACCCATATAAATTCTTTCAAGTTTTCACAAGGATTGCATAACAATATCAATAAGGAATTCATAATAGAACTATGCTAAAATGCATATCTCTTACCAACATATGAACAACCTTGAAGTCATAATAAACTAATTTATTGCAACGTCTAAATATTTGATTCAACGTTTCTCAATTTCCCTACCAATATTGTTGAAAAATTTAAATCAATAATACACTAATATTTGATCCTAAATTAGCATTTCAATTTCTTACATAATTTCCACATATCGATATATAATACGTACCTATTACTGATAGTAAAACAAAATCCTACTTAGTTCATCTTTCATATTCCAAAATAAAAAAATTGCGAAAATTTGTGAGTCTTGTTCAATCAATGCTCGACTAGCTCTGATACCAAATGTAGTACTCGTTCCGGGGACCCTATCTAAAAACTTTCAAACTTCATATTATCATCAAGAATTTATATTGCATTAAAAATGAGTTAGTATCGTAAATATATATAAACATTTCATTATTGCATATTAATTTAATTACAAAAAATCATCTTCGAAAGTCGACACATTTCGGTGTCACACATTGGATAATAAAAAATTATGACCCTATAAATTATGTGTAAACCTCTCAGCTTCTGGTACTAAATGGATAATGTTATTTAAATAAAATAAATACATCATACTCTAATGCAAATCCTTCAATACAACCTTCTTTGCAAATCAAATTCATTAACTATCTAACAAAGTAAAATACACAACAAGGAACATGTTCCGTAGATTGATCCCGTTGCCGTCGATGTTGTCGAATGTCTTGGTAGTCCTAAATATGAACCAAAGATTGTTCAATGTCGACTGACTCATCGGTTTAAAACCCTACTACACTAGGAGTACTCGCCTTCCTCCTAGTCCCAAATCTATAAGGGGCCAAACAGAATCATAGACAAGCTAGGGATTCCAAGAAATGACCTCTCGATCACCAAGATGATCCTAATGCCAAACTCAAAATAGTCATAGAAGGTCATAATGGCCATTATGAGTAGCATCCAACATTAGGGAAAAATATCCCCTTTTCCCTTCAATGATCTCTTCCTTCTATAGGAAAATCCATCACGACACATGTCATTTTTCATGCAAAATTAACATTTTTACTTAATTTTATGTTTTTATTATTCACCCTCCATGTGTTAGCTTCTCATGAAGGTGCACATGAGTTTCACAAATCCCTACTAGGTTTTCCCTTATCCTGTGATCACATTCATCAATCTGTTTGTGCAAATGGAGTTCAAACTCTAGTTGACTCATTTAGAACTCCTAGTCTTACAAGGACTCTAATATGTGATGCATTTCTATTTCCTTTAATATATTAAGTCGTTTTTTATTAAATATGTGCACACCCTTATCTTATAGTCTATATGAGATAAAATCAAATGAATTTTTTTTTTCGCAAATAAAAACTAAAGGCAAATTCCTATATGCTAATCCAAGTGCATACATATTTTTAATTATCATGATTGTCAAGGTGTCTCTTCTATGGGTCCTTTGGATAATCATTGTATTTCCTTTCCTTGTGTGGGGAGTGTGTTGTAGAGATTTAGGAATTGTTACCCCGAAATATTTCTCCTACAACCTATGTGAGAATGACGGCAACTAATGAATAATATCGTTCTTATTGCACGCACTTCATCTTCCTCGTACATGACCAAATCGTTATGGACTACCCATACGACACATGCCACCCAAGAAAAGTTGATAGGGATTTAAAATCGTGCATGGATTTCTAGTAAGATTTAACAGTTAGTCGTCGTGTTCTTATGTGTGTTTTCTCGTTCTCTTTGACCCCTTTATTTCGACATGAGTGTAAGTCAAAACATCGTTATACCTGTCACTACATACACACAATGCCCACATTAGTAGCGTTGCACAATATAATCAATACTCGTGCTTATTCAATTTCAAAATTTATTCAACATTTATTCATCTATCGCAATCTAGTAAGGAATATTCACATATACATAATAAGAAAAACATCATTTATTTTTATTTTGCATAACATAAGCATTTATCCTGCTTTATTCCCGAGTCCACAATTTATTCATCATTCTAGGATATTTATAAATTGCTAATTAGTCAACAATCTTTATTCTATGAAAAAAATAGAAAAGCACTTATTCTTTGTATTTAACTGGGTCACTTTCAAATAAGTGCCCTCAAAAGTTCACTGGTCAAACTTGGTCAAAGGTGGGCATTACACTTGACATGAGGACAAATAAGACCTCAGAACTTTTGTTTCAACAAGAAAAAGAAGACAGTATTTGATTCATGGATTAAAATGTTCTATCAAATATCCACCTAAAACTTAGACTATATGGAAAATAGAAACATTGTAGTAAAGGCATCACCTAAAATCTGAACCTAAATTTGATCTGGAAAGAAAGTAGAGACACATTGAAGAACAAGATGCTCTATTCTATGAGTAAAGGTGAACCCAACAAAAAAATTATTCCCGACTTTAAAGTTAGCCAATATAATCAAACTTTACAACAATGATAAGACTTTATTTTTTCACTAATATATTTCAATATAAATCAATCAAAATAAAATAATTGAAGATGTTACAATATTCATTACAACTATTCATCTATAAAATTTATACAATTTCTCACCACTATTAAAAAAAATCTTTATTACCATCCATTAAAAACTATAAAAGTCCTTTTACCACCCATTTAAAAAAAACATAAAAATGTGGTCCTTTTACCACCCATTTAAAAAAACATAAAAATGTGATGGTCCATTACAAATCAGAATTCAATCTAGTTTATGCATAATTATTACTTAATACATTGAAACCAAATCATTATTCCTTAATGCTTATATTTCAAGTTGCACACTAATTTTATTTATATTTGAAGTTGCACACTAATTTTTTATATAGTAAAAAATATTAAAACAATTAAAAGAAAAAAAATTTAAAGATTTGTTTAGGTAATATTAATTTCATATCATCATTAAAAATCATTAAAGGAAATTTCAACTCAAAATGGGCCTCCTAAAAAAAATAATAAAATAATATTTATTAATTTTGGAAGAAGAAAAGAAAAAAAACTATTTTTTTTGTTCATATTTTCAAAATATCTCCCTGTGATTTTACTCAAATTTTGATCGAGAGAGCTTGTTGGTTGCAAAATTAAATTTTGCATCCAACGAGTACCCACTTGACATACTTTTGACGGACCACGCTACCCCAAAAACAAGAAATACCTGAAAAAACGTATGTCGAGTGGGTACTCGTTGGATGCAGAATTTAATTTTGCATCCAAGGAGATCTCCCGATCGAAATTTGAGTAAACACACATGGAGATATGTCGAAAATACAAACAAAAAAAAGTAGTTTTTTTTATGATACCTTTCCGCAAATTTATATTAAAAAATTGTTTAAGACCTATACGGTATTTTAAATTTAAAGAAATTTCATTGGATAAAACACGCTGACATGGAATTTGAATTATTGTTAAAAGGCCCATTTTGACTTGAAATTTCCTTTTTAATGTATAATAAATAATTTAAACTTATTTATCCATTGAAACTTTAATTATTTTAATGATATACATTCTGAAATTAATAAATTTTGTTATATTAAATATTTTAAACTTAATAAATAATTATTTGTATTGCAAATTATTAAGATAAAAAATTGTAATTTGTATATATTTACATGTTTAATAAATTGAAATGCATTATTATTTACATTTTATGTGATCAGCATTTTTTATTTTTAAAATTGAAATTAATTTTTTTGGATATCAGCATAGATCCATCTTAAATTCACATGTATCAAACACCAAAGGTATCTAATGTTTTAAGGTATAATTTTTTTTAATCTTAAACTTTTTACACATTAAGAAAAAATTTACACCTCAAATTATTAAATCCCTTTGGTACTTGATATATCTAAGTTTAAGATGAAATCAATATATATTTTTTAAGTTTACATCATTTTCATTTTTATTTCATTTTTTATGGGAACCTCATGCTACATAACTTTACAAAATGTTAAGCCTTACAACATATGTTTCATAAATGAAATAGATAAATATGAAAACGAATAAAATCAAGATTTACATTACACTTTGCCAATTGAAATGGAAAAGTCTACGATGGAATTGGGGTAATCATGGAAACTGTAGAAATGAATTTATATGGAGTGCAAAGATGTATATAGACGTGAAATTCTTCACCCCTAGTTCCAAAGCTCTACAACTTCTAGGAAAAGACCGTGTAAAAGATGAACTGCAACTTGCATACATTGAAAGGAAAGAAATATCTTCGATGGTGGTCGTACTTTAAACTATTCCCTTTTCAGACTCTACACATTCACTAGCTTCAGTGGCTATATCCTCAAGTACCGCACAACAATACCTTACCAAACTGTGTGAGAAGGAGAACAATATTCAACATGAAGCAGAATAATAAATGTTGTGGAGGCTGCATTGTGGACAGTTGGATTTCAAACAGGTTGATCCAACAACCTCCAATGCAGCCGCCACAGCATTTATTACTCTTCTTCATGTAAAATATTTATTACCGTGTGAGAAAACCGATGTTACTGCCCTGTCACATGTCCACATAGTTGTATTTTCACATTTAATGCTTGAAAATTTGAATTTCACAGTTTGGGCATTCATGGCTATAAGCATGGAATCTGCAAACAGGAGATCAATAGGAGCATAATTCTTGCCAACATTAAGGAGCATCTTCGTGGGCAAAAAGATCTCAATACAATGAAATTATAATGTGAAGCGGGTCTTATAGATTATATTTTTTTATACTAAGAAGGTAATGATAGTAAAATTTATCTCACACATTAATCAGTAATGGATTTTATTGACTATCTATGTTAACTAATTTGAATTCAGGAAAACATTGAGATCTATCTAGAATTGGATTATCCATAAGAAAAAAAAATTGTGGTATGGTAAGGATTTGACAAAGATAATAACTTTAAAAGAATTACAATCTGCTTCACATGCTATCGACGGGCATGTTAATGCATTCTCATCATGCAGCTAGACCAAATTATATTCTACGCAGATGAGCCATTCATGTGTCATTCTCTTCTGGTTCTATACATGATATGTATTATCTATTTTCAGCTTTATTTCCTTTCAATAATTGGATCGTTAAGAAGTGATCAAAATAATTAGTAGCTCTTGCAATTCCAAAAGAACCAATTGTTTGTTCCTCTTTAACGCGAACCATTTGTTAAATTGGTAAGAATTCATTTGTTAAATAGGAATTATTGAATCTAATATATTTTTTATTTTTTCATTTTATCTTTCTTGTTATGATTGTCATTTATAATATAGTTTGCAATGTATGCAATTTCTAATATAGTTTGCAATGTATTTATCATAGATTAAAAATAATCTTGAGAAACAAAAGCCACCGAGAGTAGGTATAACTAGACCTGTGCTTCTTCATCCAGGTCAACCAATGGCTTATCTAATGTCATTGAAACAACTCGACATGCCCCTAGCATGAGAAACAAAATCCACCAAGAGTAGGCATAACTAGACCTATGCTTCTTCATCCATGTCAACCAATGGCTTATTTGACGTCATTGAAACAACTCGACATGACCCTAGCTACATGCTAAGATATGCCTAGAAATTAACAGGTAATGCAATCTGATTGTTCTAGCCTTGATTTAAATATATAAACTTTCACTTAGTAAATGTCTTTGTCATAAGCATTCATATATTTTCTTTCTTTTTGATAATGTTTTCATCAATAATTTTGGATTTTTAAAGAGGCGGTGAATTGTTTATGTGACAATTTTTTTAATTTTCTGGAATGTTGTGGTGAAGCAGCCCCGTTGGTATCTTGAGGCTTCCAAATACACACCTTATGGTCGACCTGGAAAAATCAACAATATGACACAAAATTTAGTCTCCAAGGTTGGTTTTTCACCCCAAACTGCAGTGAACGAATCTGCATCTATTTCCAGAGCAAGTTTTGTTGTAGAAACAAATGAAGCCTTAGAGACATGGAGCAGTGACTGCTACCACAACACAACAATAGAAGCAGATTCTTAGGGAGAGCTTGTTTCCTCTTGTTCAACATCATCAGGTCATTTGTGAGGCCTATAAAATTATTTTGTTCTCTACTAAAAAAAAATGCTCTTTTAAACTCATAAAAATTATTTTGTTCTCTACTTCAAAAAAAAATCTCCTTTAAACTCATAAAATTGTGACTTTCCCTACTTCAAAAAAATTCTGGTTCCTAAGTAGAACCTAGACCATGATGATTAAGCTAAACACTAATGAAGTATTTGTTTACAGTTTTAAATTGCAGGTAAAATTACTGATATGATGTTAGAAATGGACAGTAATGAGTTGTTTCTTTGGTTGGATTAGAATGATTCCTTGGCTTCCAAGGTTCAGGAAGTTGTCCAAGTCCTAAATATGTCAAAGTCCAAGCTATAAACTCAAGACCCCTAAGCTGGGAATTTGGTGCATTGAGAGATTACAGTAAATTAAAAGTTTTGTAATTTGAACTTCTTTTTCGATAGGACATTTATTCTAGATTTTTTAATATACATAAATGGTTGAGTGAGAATCAAAAAAATTGAAGTTGAACTTTTGTACCTCAACATTCTTTTAGAGTTTGTTTTTGGTATGATTAAGTATGTAGGTTATATTCAAGCTTTATTCCTTGATTAATTTTGTAATGGCAATGCATCTTAAAATTTGAAATTCTTATTTTTCTTTATATGAACCTCACATTGTGATTATTGGGTACCACATTGATAACATTAATGCACTGTAAAATATTGACGTGTTATTGAATGGGTTATTTAATGGGGTAGTGCTTATAATGTTATTAGTTAGACACACTGAAATGCATTAGCTCATGATTTATCATTGTTATTACGTTTTTTTAGTTTTAAGGAAACTTTTAAAAAATGCAATTTGTAGATTTAATAATCTTATTTTTTTCAAGTGTATGTGTTAAAATGTGTCATCCAAGAATTATTGATATTTTATTTGTTATCCAAAATGCAAGACATGTTAGAAACTAATGATTATTCTTGGACATCAATTAAGGGTAACAATTCTAGCAAAAATACTATGGATTGCCTTGATATGTTTTGTGTTTCCTTTGATTCCAACATTCAATGAGCCATAATTGAGTGCTACCCATAGAGGCAACGATGAAGGTCTTTATTTTTAACTCCCAAAATTGGTCTTGACTTCAATAGGGAAAAAATTTCAAGTTTCCTCGAATCCTCTTTCCTTTAAGGCCTCCTTCTGTGACCATGGTGAGGTGGTAGTTCATAGGGTGGACAAAATTTGTTGAGTGAATCACTAAACCTCTCACATTGGCCACCAAATTTCAATTTTTCACTAAGGTGTTGTTCACCACATGTGTCTATAATTTATAAGTTATAGAAGGTCTCTACAATTGAATTTAGACAATGTTCTTGGACAATAAGATATAGGACTTTGTCCATCAACAACTCATATGTATAAGAATTCCGATGGAAGGGTATTGAAACACGTGGACATATTTCAAGTTTAGAATTGATTAGTTGTGACATTTTACATAGTACCATCATTCCAACAACATGTTGTCTAGGTTTGGATTTATTTAATAGACAAGAATATAGGGATATTTGGGATATAAAGCGATATTTTTTTTATAAATTTACAACAGGCCATCAAACTTTCGATGTCTATGTAAAATGTGCTCGTCGAATATCCATCAAATATGACGGCTTGCATGCGTCAGTTTTTCGACTCTGTTGAAGTGAAATCCATTGGAGTGGCCATCGGTTGTCCGACATCTATGTAAAAATTTGCTCATCGGACTTCTGTCAAATCCGACAACCATGATGTACCTATAATGGCTCTAATTCATCTATTTTCCGACATCGGTGAAGTGAAAATCGTTGGAGTGGGCATCAGTTATCGAACGTATATGTAAAAATTTGCTCATCGGACTTCCGTCAAATCCGACAACCATGTTGTACCTTTGATGGCTCTAATTCATTGGTTTTCTGACATCTGTGAAGTGAAAATTATCGGTGGTCTCCATCGGAGTTTCTACATCTATGAAGTGAACATCGTTGGATTGTTGAGTAACATTTTAAAATAGTGGGGTGTCTGAGGTGCGACGGGGGGATATCAAAAATACGATGAGGCTATTACACTATCGGATATCCACCGAAATTCAACCCACATTTAAAAAAAGGGCTGATTGTCGAATGGTCGACAATAATATGTCAAAAATCATACATCTATGCCATTGGATTTTGTATCCAAAAATGCTAGTGCATGCAAGATCTGCAAATTTGTCATTTCTTAAAAAACACCTTTTTAAATTGTTTATGGTAACATATATGGTTTCCCCTAAACAGGTAACATCAACGTACTCTTCTGGGAAATTCTTGTTCAACTTGTTTAGTTCACACATTATATTTTCATGCATATGTAAAAAACATTGTACTAAAAATATCATTTCCTTATCATACAATGGGTATTTCTTTTCATTTTTCCATAATTTCAATATGGGAGGCATTAATACAAGAAGTCTTTCAATGAATTGTCCCCTTGAGAGCCATCTAACTCCATGCATAAGTTCTTTTAGAGAAATAAGTTCACTATTTCTTTTAGTAGAATTGTGTACCCAAGAAAATATCTTATTTTCCAATTTCTCAACAAATAACAAATCATGTATTCTTTTGAAATCATTTGATGATTCATGATGAGTAATACAATGAACAACTACAATATTAGGATCATCTTTTTTCAAAAAAGTAACAAAACCATTTTCATTTCCAGCCATTGATGAAGCACCATCTATGGAAACTCCTATTAATATTTCAGTTGAAAGAACCCTTACTTCCATTAAACCATTCACTACATCATATGTTTTTTTCCTCTTCCATCACAAGCATTGATGAGCTTTAAAAACTGTAAAATTGGAGGCCTGAACACTTTTGAGTCTAGAAATGTTGCATAAACCGCAACATGTTTATCCAAACTACAATCCATTCTTTCATCTAACATCAATAAAAAAAAGGGGTTATCCAACCTTCTTAAAATTTGTATCTTTTCAAGATATTCAAATATTGCAAAAAGAAATTATTTTCCACCCATATGATTTGTATATGATGTGTAGTCTTTATTCTTTGGAATGTCTTGTGTTTTCAAGGATATTGCAAGCAAGAAAAGATATTCATATTTTTAAAGTGGTAAATCTTCTTGCAACATCCAATAAACTAATCTCAAAGTTGTGACGACTCTTTGCTTATTCCTATCATCAATTCATGTTATGAGTTTTGTAATAGGTTTTGCTTTACTCTCATTTCCACATATCCATTTTTCTTGTGAAATTTTATGGATTCTTGAACTAGCATCAACAACAATTGAATCATGTTTGAAGGTAGAGAAACCAGTTCCAATTCCCCATGGTACAGTTTCCTTATGTGTTTCACAATAGATTTCATTACTATTTTTCCTTCATTGTTTGCCTCTCTCAACCACTTATACTTATTTTTCCATTGCTCATGAAAATATGTTCTTACTTTCAGATTTCTTTTCTTTTGAGTACTAGATTCTCCTCCTTGAAGTTCTTCGTCACATTCTTCATTATCCCCCAAAATATCTAAGTCTTCATTCAAATCAAAATTACAATTTTCTATACTAGGCGATGGAACTTGTGATCTCAACGACCATCCAAATAAATTTTTTTGATATAAGACTGGTTATTTTTTCTTTGGGACATTCTTTGATGTAATACCTATATAATAAAAAGGATGTAATTAGATATTGTACAAATTCCCAAAAATATATCCCCTCACTAAAATGACAGTCTAACACTATTAAGAAGTGAAAATAAAATTATTCTATCACAATAATGCTTTATTATCATAACTCAAGGATACATTAGCAAGATTAATATATATTGGGGTATACATAGTTAGATTTGTAGCTATGTAATCCTATTATCTTTATAAATGTGGTTGGATGGAATTTTGTAATTGGAGATGGATGTACAAAATCACATGAATTTATTTATTGTACCTTATCCTTTGAAATTTATGGGTTCTCTCTATCTTACTCTATCACTTATCTACCTTTCCCCCACCCCTTTATCCTTGAGTCTTGTTAAAGTTAGGCTATTTTAAATTAACTAGTGACATAGTATAATTGGTGGGTTGTGGACAATAAAGAAAAACCACCAAGAAATATTTATCTAGTGTTGAGGTTAGAAAAAATAACATTTATGCATCTTATCTCCAACATTATTTTTTAGAATGTCATATATAATTACAATATTTACAAAACAAAACCTTCTCCTTTGACTAATGTTATGATATTCTTTGAAATGTTTCTAATCATCATTTTTCTATGTGATAACACTAAATGAATTCTTTTGTGATTCTCAATGTTCTTCTTCCTTCATGAAAAAATCATACTATTAGTTCATTATGGAGCTTACTCCAATCCTAACTACCATTTCCTAAATATAAGTACCAACCAAGTGGTCTTGACTAGGTTATTTAGAAGCAACTGCGTGTAGACAAAGTAGTTATGACTAACACACTAGGACCACCTTACGTGATCAAATATGAGAAATTAAACCTTATTTTATGGAAGATTGGTGATACACTCAAGTAGAATATAAGTATAAATAGATGATCATAGGTTGATAATTAAAAAGAAAGTGAAGAGAGTATATGTTGAATTGTGTCTATGTCATGAAGACATATACTCATTATGCCATAATGTTGTAATAGTGATGCAGGGATGAATAGGGTGATCAACTGCAAATCAAGCTACACAATGAAAATGAAAGTGAACACCCACACAAAAGAACAACACATAAAAATTCCAAGGATATTGGCTTCTATTAATATCAAACATGAAGTTTACATAGGAAATTGTATTCAAAGTTGATACTTGGTTACTTAGTCGAAGCGATTATACATATAATATTCATAGGTATCTCTCCATACTTTGGTAGAACAACCATTTCTATCATGGAATCTCCTATTTATATCTTTCATGGTTCTATGAAACCTTCAAGAGAATTTCAAGCAGTTTGCATTTTCCTTAGGTATCCCCTGCAATTTCTTCGCTTCCTTATACCATATGGCCTACTTCAACTACCATCATAACTACTCATTTATTTATACAACTACCTCCACTATGGAACTGTAACTATTAAATTAGTCATTTTATGTCACCCGTCAGTTTTTGACTGAATACTCTATCGTCTCTTACTTTTTTCTCCCAAACACTCACTTGTTTGCATATCCTTTCGACTCATTGCTACATAGATGGATTCCTTTATCATTTGGCCATTCGAATCCCCTCGCTTCGACTATGAATTATTGCTACAATAGGTGTCATCGACCCATCCCGTAGTTGGCTCTAGTCGACTTTAGAATTCGACTACTTGTCAGAGGTTGAGATACCCCTGCATCAAATAATGTTTATAAGCACTACAATATCTATTAGGATTATTTGTTAAATTCCATAATATATAAAGATAAGAAGAACCAATGAAACAACCAAGATATACATTAGAACTCTATCTAGGATTTAGATTCAACAAGCATGTATTATAGATTATAAATCTAACTAGGATTTAAAAGTAATTGATGGATACTCCACTTCACAATTGTGAATTGTTGGCCATCATGTTCTTTTCTATTTAGGGGTTTTGGTAACACATTCACCTACTAAATTACAGTATCTCATATGATTTTTGTTACGTGGGCAAGGTCTAGGTTGAATGGCCTTAAAATGAAGGTCAACTAAATAAAAGTTCATCAGACACCTCACTGAATGATATCGATATATCATAAGTCATATGATTGTGTATAATGTTTACAGTCTCAAGGTAAATCGCTTAGTTTAGGCCATTAGAGTATCCTTATAAGTGGCATGATGGTTTTTGGCACACTCTATCTGAACTCGAAGGTTATCTAGTAGTAGGGGTCATTCCATGAACCACAAAGAGAAAATTGAAACCCATGAATGATTGAGATGTTAAAACTCATTTCTCAAGCCAAATCAGTGATAGTGGCGCCTTTCAGTCAATTACTCACCACAACCTAGGAATTAATATGTGTAATATGCGTATCTCTTAAGGCCTTGAAGTATTCAAAGTTTAGGAATTGGTAATAAAAAAGATAACACCTCCAAGTCTGAATTAATATGTTTCATGACTACAACTACTCTAGGAATAAAGTACTTGTTCAGCAACCATGCTAGAGATTAACGTTGTAAACCACTATATTGAAATCACAACTCTAGAAGTGGGAATAACTCAATTTAGATAAATTTGGGAATAACTTAATTTAGATAAATTCATCCATATCTAGCAATTAAAGTTCAATTAATTATTTTCTATTTTAAATTTAGGTTATAATTCCTAACGGAACCTTACTTGTTAGGGACACTATTGAACAAACATAGCTTAGTAGTGATCACTTCTATTTTATTGTAGGGTGCATATAGTCTTCCATATTTATGTTGAGCGATAGGTGTTAACATTCTCTATGGATAATTTTAAACAAATTTTAATAGAAGAAAACCGACCCTATCTAGCCTGTAAACTTGCGTCTTATTTCCCTCGCCCCATGAATTTCTAAGTAGTATATCATAAATAGAATACATCCCTAAGGAAGTGAAATCATTTCAAGGTTTTGTCACTCAGTGTATTTTATTATATATCACTGATTTAAAATCTTAAAATTTCAAAAATATTAAGAGATCATTAAAAAAGTAGAATTTTTCCCAATTCCCATGAATTAATGCCTTTCATTCGATTTTTAGTCATTTAAATTTTAATGAGTTAGATTTGAGTCTTTATAGATTCTAATTTCTTTGTAGTCATGGTTTTACTAGAATCAAATGGATTTTTTTTCATAGAATTATACTCTGAACAATTTTATCCCTAAATCTTTGATATAAAAAAATTAGCGCTAAATTTGTGAGCATAACTATAATTTTTAGAATCAGAATGTACCTTGCAATTTGTTGAAGAAAATCATTGTTGAAGGGTTCGACACGAGTGAAAATACCTTTTTCTCTTCTATTTCAAACCTCCCATAAATTGTTGGTTCTCCTGAATGTGTTCTCAGGTGACCCTTTCAACCCAATGGCGGTGGTTTAAGGCGAAAGCTGGACAACTTAGAACAAGTTTTTAAGTGCTCGCCACATACACCACAAATCACCACTTTGTGGGATAGAAATTTTCTGAATTACCATGTGCATTTAACCTTTAACATTGAACCCCCTCCATTCATGAACCCAAGAAAAGTCTTGGCATTCAAGTTCCATCCTTCTAGGGTTGTAGGGCAGCAAAGTCCTACACTAGGGACCCAACATGATAGCTATTTGGTAACTCTCTAGAGTCCAAATGATTCCTCATTATTGACTCTCAATTCTTAGGAAAAGGGTGAGGGTTTTGAACTCAAGTCAAAATTGAAAACGGTAAAACACTCAAGGATGTACCAAAATACAGAAGGATAAAAGAATTTAAATGGTTTATGCCATATGCTATTAGTAATTATGGCCCACCGACTGAGTATCGACTCTCCAACTTCCAAGTTCTGCACCTGAGGATTTTCAATGACTCAATCTTGGAATTTCAATGCTTTAGGATCCATTAATTGGAATTGATTGACCAACTACTCCATCCAACCCCAACCTACAACGACAACCCGTAGGCTAGAGGCTACAGTGCGGCATACGACTAATTTTAACTATATATATATATATATATAACATTAGATACAGGTAAGTTTTGGCTTTTCCCGTCAATTTGATGGCTAGAAAAATTAAACACACTTCATAGTTGACATGGTAATTTCATGTCTAGGTGTATTTGACAATGAAACACCCCAAATACATCCATATGAGCATCAATTTTTACCATTGTTGGTGGATATCAGTACACCCTATCCATATATGAATAAAGATAGCAATAATTCTAATTGTACTCATCTAGATGTTTAAATCCCACTACAAATCCCAACGATTATCTCAAGAAGAACACCTAAACCTATTACCGTAGCTAAGGGAAGATATTAAGTTTGTCACTTTGTGATTCTATACCAATTGCTTATTACATTTAGAGGTAGGTGAATCTATTGGGTGGAAATTGTCATGGTCCGCTTCTTAGAGAGCTCATTACAAGGACACATGTTCTCACCCCATGATCTCCACGCATTTGATATACCATTTTACCCTCTAGGTGGTCAAATCCCACAATGGGGAAGAGGGAGACGAATAGATATGTTAAAGCATGAAAACACTCTAGCCAAGGGATCAAAGGTCCAATCTTAGTAGAATAGTGTCAATATACGACGTAGGCGTGGCCATTTCTTCCTGTGCATGGATCTAGGGATTACTCCACAAGAAGGGTACTCCTTGATCTCTTGGATATGGTTGAGTTTAAATGGATATCGCATATATACATCACCATAATTTCATCAATTAACATATTTCACTGACAGTGTAGTCAATCGATTGTTGGATCCACCCAACTCTCAACTTGAGATTAAATTTCTTCCTCACCTCTTACAATATGAATTGATGATGAAGAATGAGGAATTTGAGCTAGATTCCATCAACCAATGCTTGGTTCAAATTGGTTCATTCTAGTTTCATATTTCAATAGCAAGTTTCCATCTCCACTCAGCTCAATTAAAAAAAAATAGTACCACACACACACACACACACAGATATATATTTATATATATATATCGATCTAGGATATTTTCATGTGCCAACTACACACTAATATATTTCTTTGAATGATTTTTGGGTAACAAGCGCCACTAGGCTTTAGCATAGGCAATTATCAACTATTCATCCCTTAAGTTCTCATTATAACATAATTATGATGTGAAATACAGTATTTTTTCTTCCCCATTTTCTCACACGACTATAAAAGTAAAATGGTGATGCTTTTATTTATTTATTAAACTTTATCTACGGTAATTTCATATACCTAGAACAGAGATAACAAGGTTTTACATATTATAATCTTTGATTCCATTAGTAACAACCATGAATAGTACAAACCATATAAATACATTCGAATTTTCACAAGGATTCCATAACAATATCAATAAGGAATTCATAATAGAACTATGCTAAAATGCATTTCTCTTATCAACATATGAACAACCTTGAAGTCATAATAAACTAATTTATTGCAACGTCTAAATATTTGATTCAACTTTTCTCAATTTCCCTACCAATATTGTTGAAAATTTTAAATCAATAATACACTAATATTTGATCCTAAATTAGCATTTCAATTGCTTACATAATTTCCACATATCGATATATAATACGTACCTATTACCGACAGTAAAACAAAATCCTAGTTAGTTCATCTTTCATATTCCAAAATAAAAAAATTTCAGAAATTTGTGAGTCTTGTTCAATCAAGGCTCAACCAGCTTTGATACCAAATGTAGTACTCATTCTGGCGACCCTATCTAAAAACTTTCAAACTTTATATTAACATCAATAATTTATATTGCATTAAAAATGAGTTAGTATCGTAAATATATATAAACATTTCATTATTGCACATTAATCTAATTACAAAAAATCATCTTCGACAGTCGACACATTTCGAAGTGTGTCACACATTGGATAATAAAAAATTATGACCCTATAAATTATGTGTAAACCTCTCGGCTTTTGGTACTAAATGGATAACGTTATTTAAATAAAATAAATACATCATACTCTAATGCAAATCCTTCAATACAACCTTCTTTGCAAATCAAATTCATTAACTATCTAACAAAGTAAAATACACAACAAGGAACATGTTCCGTAGATCGATCCCGTTGCTGTCGATGTTGTCGAATGTCTTGGTAGTCCTAAATATGAACCAAACATTGTTCAATGTTGACTGACTCATCGGTTTAAAACCCTACTGCACTAGGAGTACTTGTCTTCCTCCTAGTCACAAATCTATCAGGGGCCAAACAGAATCATAGACAAGCTAGGGATTCCGAGAATTGACCTCTCGATCACCAAGCTGATCCTAATGCCAAACTCACAATAGTCATAGAAGTTCATAAATGGCCATTATGAGTATCATCCAACATTAGGGAAAAATATCCCCTTTTCCCTTCAATGATCTCTTCCTTTTATAGGAAAATCCATCACGACACATGTCATTTTTCATGCAAAATGAACCTTTTTACTTAATTTTATGTTTTTATTATTCACCCTCCATATGTCAGCTTCTCATGAAGGTGCACATGAGTTTCACAAATCCCTACTAGGTTTTCCATTATCCTATGATCACATTCATCAATATGTGTGTGTAAATGGAGTTCAAACTCTAGTTGACTCATTTAGAACTCCTAGTCTTACAAGGACTCTAATATGTGATGCATTTCTATTTCCTTTAATATATTAAATCATTTTTTATTAAATCTGTACACACCCTTATCTTATAGTCTATATGAGATAAATTCAAATGATTTTTTATTTTTTTTGCAAATAAAAACTAAAGGAAAATTCCTATATGCTAATCCAAGTGCATACATATTTTTAATTATCATGATTGTCAAGGTGTCTCTTCTATGGGCCCTTTGGATAATCATTGTATTTCCTTTCCTTGTGTGGGGAGTGTGTTGTAGAGATTTAGGAATTGTTACCCAAAATATTTCTCCTACAACCTATGTGAGGATGATGGCAACTGAGGAATAAGATCGTTCTTATTGCACACACTTCATCTTCCTCGTATGTGACCAAATCATTATGGACTACCCATACGACACACGCCACCCAAGAAAAGTTGATAGGGATTTAAAATCGTGCATGGATTTCTAGTAAGATTCAACAGTCAGTCGTCGTGTTCTTATGTGTGTTTTCTCTTTCTCTACGACCCCTTTATTTCCACATGAGTGTAAGTCAAAAAATCGTTATACCTATCACTACATACACGCAATGCGCACATTAGTAGCGTTGCACAATATAATCAATACTTGTGTTTATTCGATTTCGAAATTTATTCAACATTTATTCATCTATTGCAATCCAGTAAGCAATATTCACATATACATAATAAGAAAAACATCATTTATTTTTATTTTGCATAACATAAGCATTTATCCTGCTTTATTCCCCAGTCCACAATTTATTCATCATTCTAGGATATTTATAAATTGCTAATTAGTCAACAATCTTTATTCTATGAAAAAAAATAGAAAAACACTTATTCTTGTTTATTTAACCATTAGAGGAAATTTGGGGACTAAAATGGGCCTTATAATAAAACGTGCCAACAATGAATTTTGTGAGTTGGAATTCAAGAACCAATAGAATTTCAGTAAAATGAGTCAACCATAATGGTTGAATTGGCATATTGGTCATAAAAGAAAACTACTTTTTTGTTCGTATTTTTGACATATCTCCCTGTGTTTTTACTCAAATTTCAAGCAGGAGAGCTCGTTGGATAGAGAATTTAATTCCGCATCCAACGAGTACCCACACTGCATACTTTTGATGGACCCCGCTACCCCCAAAACAAGAAATACCTGAAAAAATGTGATGATGATGTGCTCGTTGGATACAGAATTTAATTCCGCATCCAACGAGTACCCACACTGCATACTTTTGATGGACCCCGCTACCCCAAAAACAAGAAATACCTGAAAAAATGTGATGATGATGTCATCATCACATTTTTTCAGGTATTTCTTGTTTTGGGGGTAGCGGGGTCCATCAAAAGTATGCAGTGTGGGTACTCGTTGGATGCGGAATTAAATTCCACATCCAACGAGCTCTCCCACTCATAATTTGAGTAAAAACACAGGGAGATATGTTTAAAATATGAACACAAAAAAGTAGTTATGTTCATTCTTGCTCCAAAATTAATAATTATTATTTTATTATTTTAACTATTATTTTATTATTTTAGCTATTATTTTATTATTTTCCTCAGGAGGCCCATTTTAGACCCCAAATTTCCTCTAATGTGGGTCGCTTTCAAATAAGTGCCCTCAAAAGTTCACTAGTCAAACTTGGTCAAACGTGGGCATTACACTTGACATGAGGACAAATAAGACCTCCAAACTTTTGTTTCAACAAGAAAAAGAAGACAAAGTATTTGATTCGTGGATTAAAATGTTCTATCAAATATCCACCTAAAACTTAGACTATATGGAAAATAGAAACATTGTAGTGAAGGCATCAACTAAAATCTGAACCTAAATTCGATCTGGGAAGAAAGTAGAGACACATTGAAGAACAAGATGCTCTATTCAATGAGTAAAAGTGAACCCAACAAAAAATTATTCCCGACGTTAAAGTTAGCTAATATAATCAAACTTTACAACAATGATAAGACTTTATTTTTTCACTAATATATTTCAATATAAATCAATCAAAACAAAATAATTTAAGATGCTACAATATTCATTACAACTATTCATCCATAAAATTTATACAATTTCTCACCACTATTAAAAAAAATCTTTATTACCATCCTTAAAAACTGATAGGTATAACTCCCGATTCGTATATTACATAGCCAAATGCATATATTTATACAATTCATATGACAGTTGTGTTTCACCTTCCGCCCAGCCTTTTCGGCTTCCTAACTATTCAGTTTTCTTTATTTATTTACAATATATAATCCCGACGGATTATATTCTAACAATCCCCCTCTTAATCCGAAGGGGTGTTCGTAAGTCCAAGCATGTTTCTGAATCTTTCAAACTTTTCTCGTCCAAGTGCTTTGGTGAAGATTTCTGCAAGTTGATCATTTGTGGAACAATGTCGAAGATGCACTGTCTTGGCCTCTACATGATGTTGAATCAAATGATACTTTGTGTTGATGTGTTTGGTTCGATCATGGAATCTAGGATTCTTAGCCAGCTTGATTGCAGAAGTATTGTAAACCAATAATGGAGTGGAGTTCTCTTGTTTTTCTTGCAAATCTTCAAGTATCTTCCTAAGCCATACTATTTCTTTTGTTGCTTCAGCTACAGCCACATATTTTGCTTCTATTGTTGAATCTGCTAGAACTAACTGTTTGCGTGATCTCCATGAGACAGCTGCTAATCCAAGACTCATAGTGTATCCAGAAGTTGATACTCCTGTCTCCTTATCGCCATCAAAATCCGAGTCTGAGTACCCAATAAGTTTGAAGTCATCCACTTTAGAGTACTTGAGTCCAACGTCTTGAGTCCCCTTCAAGTATCTTAGAACTCTTTTTGCAGTTGACCAGTGTCCTTCACAAGGTTTATGCATGAACCTTGAAAGTATGCCAACAACATAAGAAATATCTGGTCTAGTTTTTGTAAGATAGATAAGACTTCCTACAAGTTGTCAGTACTTGGTCGCATGTTCAAATTCTTTTCCTTCGCTTGATGTGAGCTTCATTTTCTATTCCATTGGAGTAGATATAGGGTTGCATTCTGTCATGCAAAATTTGTTTAGTAGTTCTCCAACATATTTTTTCTGAGATAGGAATATGTACTTAGGATGTTGAGTGACTTCAATTCCTAAGTAATAGTGGAGATGTCCCATATCTGTCATTTCAAAGATCTTTTTCAAATCTTTCTTTATGGATGCTATATAGCTCTCATTGTTCCCTGTCATCAAAAGATCATCTACGTACACCACAAGATACACAACAGATCTTCCAACTTTCTTTATAAACAGTTTTGCATCATCAAGATCAAAATGTTTGAAATTTAACTTCAAAATATGCTCGGTTAACTTTTCATACCATGCGCAAGGCGCTTGTTTTAGGCCATAAAAGGATTTGACAAGCTTGCATACCTTTTGTTCTTTTCCTTTCACAACAAAGCCTTCTGGCTGAGACATGAAGACATTCTCTTTCAAGTCTCCATTCAAGAAAGCAGTCTTCACATCCATCTGATGAAATTTCCACCCTTTCTGAGCAGCTAAAGAGAGTAAGGTTCGGATGGTAGCCCATTTTTCTGTAGGAGAGAACATTTCTTCATAGTCAATTCCTTCCTTCTGTGCATAGCCTTTTGCTACAAGCCTCGCTTTGTGCTTGTCAAGTGAGCCATCTGATCTGTATTTGTTCTTGTATACCCACTTGCAGCCAATTGGTTTGGTTCCAACTGGAGGGTCAACCAGCTTCCAAGTTCCATTCTTCATGAGTGCATCATACTCATTTTGCATAGCTTCTTTCCACTCAACTCGAGTAGAAGCTTCTTCAAAGGAAGTTGGTTCAAAGTTAGCAGATAAATTAAATTCACAATCAAATGGTACATCCATGTCATCACCTGAATTATCTGCTTCTCCTCCATCGTCATGTCTTCTTGAACTTCTCGTTCTCATCTTTCCAACTTCATCCGGATGGACACTTTCAAGTGTCTTTGTGGCCCATTTAGGAATCTTCCGTGATGGTCCTGGTTGATCAGCTGGTGGTGCTTCATCATTGATTGAGAGTCTTTCAATTCTCTCAATCACATCATCCAGTTGAATCTCTTGATCAGGTGAAGTAGCAGGAACTTATTCATGCGGGGGAGTTGGTGCTTCATATGGAAATCCCAAAGGTTGATCTAGAATAGGAATCCCCCCTTCAAGGTTTGGAATTTCATATTCATTTTCAGAATATGTCTTTGGATGAGGATAATTTTCCAAATGATCAAGCTGTCTCTCAATGGACTGGTCATTTTTATTAGTTTCAAGAAAAATGACATTTCTGGAAATAACAAACTTCTTGTTTACCTCATCATATAGACGGTATGCCTTGGAGTATTCTTCGTACCCCAGGAAAATGCATTTTCTACTTCGAGCACCAAGCTTGTTTCTTTGCTCCTTTGGAATCAAGGCATAACAGGTGGAACCAAAAACTCTGAGATGTCTGACTGAAGGGAGATGGCCAAACCACATTTCATGTGGAGTCTTGTCATCAAGAGCATTTGAGGGACTTTTGTTTCTCAAATAGGCTGCACATTTCACTGCATCACCCCAAAACATTAGTTTTACATTCTTGAAAAACATCATAGAGCGAACCATATTCATTATGGTTCTATTCATTCTTTCTGCTACACCGTTTTGTTGAGGATTGTAGGGAACTGTAGTCTGATGTGCAATTCCATGTTGGCGAAGATAATCTGCAAAAGCATTTGAAGTGTATTCTTTCCCATTATCAGTACGAAGTGTACCAATTTTTGATTGTGCTTGTTTTCTATCAATGCATGAAAGTCTTTGAATGTTTGAAATGCTTCTGATTTTGTCTTTAAATAGTAAATCCATCACATTCTTGAGTAGTCATCAACAAATGTCA
>LPNX010877200.1:89108-148386 GCA_001517045.1 Pseudotsuga menziesii
CCAGATTACAATGTGCAACAATACAATGAGAAGAATCAGAAGATTTACAAGCATCTTGGTTTTTATTGTCATCTTTCTTCTGGTTATGTTTGTCTTTGGTGGAGTCCCACGAAGCCCAACACTGATCTGATGTGTGCCTAGTCTTTCCACAACGCTTGCATTGCAAATCTGATCTTTTGCTGAAGTTGTTTTTGCCCCCTCTGCCTTTGAGATTTCTTCTTCCTCGTCTTCTCTTGTTGCAATCTCCCTTGGAAGGGTCTTTGGACCGATTCTTTGTTTTCTGAACAAATTCAAGGGATTCTTCGACAGGCTCGCTTGATTTCTTGATCTTTCTAGACCATTTTGGATATGTTTCCTTGCCAGTGAGGACATCACCAACAATAGATGCAAAATTGTGCATCTTCAATCTGGAACTTGCAACTTACAGAATACTTGGAAAAAAGATATGGGATGAAGGTTTAGATTCCTGCTCCTTTACAAATTACAATATGATTCTGCAGCCTATACAAATAATTTTGCAGCTTATCAAAATAGCACTATATCATTAATTCTAGAGTGCTATTACATGAATATTATATTTCAAATACAATAATACATCAACAAAATATCTTGCAGCAGACTTGTTTGTAGTAGCACAACGTGGACTCTTCAATGGAAGGTTGTATCTTTGATGAAGTCGCAACACTCTTCAAGCAGTCTTCATCAACAATTCAGTCTTCACATCAATTGAGTCGCAGCAATGGTCTCATCCAAAAATAACCAGCTCCAAATGTCATATTCAATGTGCACTTGAAAAAAACATAGATATTCTTCAAAATGTGGATTCAAGTATAACCAAGGTGCAAAACATTTCAGTTCTATGTGATCTCCTAATCAAAAATATTTAATCCAAAACAAAACGAAGACATCTTGCAACCATCTCTCTCCGGCATCATAGTGAACAGAAGCTATCTTGAGCAAGCTATGAATCTAAGCATCAGCAAACCCAAGTTCAGAAAGCTTCAGGTGAGATTTTGCATAGTCAGCAAAGAAAGCATCTTCATCCTGTGCATACTTCTGAACATAAAATGCAAAACTGGGATCAGAAAGCAGTGCCTTATCAGATGGCAACTGAAGCATATATACTCAATAGAAGGTCACGTCTCTTCAGAAAATCATAGGTCTCCACGCAGCTCCACGCAGCTTCAGGCTCGGTCTTCAACATATATCAGTCTCCGGGTGAATGTATGAGAGCAGGTGGAGGACAGGCCACGACAGTGAGTCTCCAACAATGCTCCAATACAATACTCCACATAATCTCTTCTTCCCAGCTCGAGATGAAACGGACATGTGGATGATAGCAACCATGCAGGCATAATCATTACAGGAACACCAGCATTTTTGCAGCAACTAATACACTCATCAAGAATTAGGTCAAGCAGCAAGAGATACCAATATCAACGCAGTTTCAAATCTCAATCTCAATTTGGTTTCATATATTCCTGCAAGGGTTTTAGTAGCTCCGACTTGAATTTTGCACCATTAGAGCTTTCTGCTGAGTACCGTTTTGGCTCCTAATACCCAACTATACTTGAAGCTCTCGTTATTCTCAGGTTATTGATGGAAGCTTTTGCGAATTCGCGGTGTTTTGATCCAGCCTAGAATTTTTAACTTGAACGGACTGTGTACGCTCCGGTTCTCATCTCAATTTGCGGGATGAAGCTCGAATTGAGTGGCCTCGAGTCTGTAATTCTCCATCAGTTGTCAAATGATAACCTTTCTGATGTATTCTCTCCAAGCCCATCATTCAAGATTCCGAACGATGTAGATTTTGATGGCTTCCAAAAGGAAGCAATGCAAATGGTGAAACCAGCAAAAGGGACAACAACTTTGGAATTTATATTCAAGGATGGTTGCTGCTGATTCTCGTGCCAGCATGGGAGGATACATTTCATCTCAATATTGTGAAGAAAATCATTGAAGAAGATTCTCGCATCCAACTTCAAACTCACGCAGCATATAGATTGCAGTCTCAAAAGCATATATACTCAAACTCACACAACAGAAGGAGGAGATCGCAGTAATCTCAACGCAGTCTCATAATTCCAACAATATGGACTCACGTAGAATAATATGGGTCGCAGTTTATGAACAGTCCACACAGAAAAAAAAATTAGGGTTTCGTGACTATCACAGGGATTATCACATCATGGAGAGGATGGAACTAAGAGCGTTATCAAAATAAAAAAGGAAGCGGTGATGCAGAATACCAAGAATTAGGGTTAAGCTAATTCAAATGTTTTAGCAGAGAATAAACGCATGCAGAAGGAGGAGTAATGCATACAATGCATGCGACTGGAAGACTGACGGAGCAGGCAGAATGCCAAGACTGAAATGCAGCCAGGCAGGAGTTACGGCAGGCAACCAAGCTCTGATACCACTGATAGGTATAACTCCCGATTCGTATATTACATAGCCAAATGCATATATTTATACAATTCATATGACGGTTGTGTTTCACCTTCCGCCCAGCCTTTTCGGCTTCCTAACTATTCAGTTTTCTTTATTTATTTACAATATATAATCCCGACGGATTATATTCTAACAAAAACTATTAAAGTCCTTTTACCATCCAGTTAAAAAAACATAAAAATGTGGTGGTCCATTACAAATCAGAATTCAATTTAGTTTATGCATAATTATTACTTAATACATTGAAACCAAATCATTATTCCTTAATGCTTATATATCAAGTTGCACACTAATTTTACTTATATTTCAAGTTGCACACTAATTTTTTATATACTAAAAAATATTAAAACAATTAAAATAAAAATATTTTTTAAAGATTTGTTTATATAATATTAATTTCGTATGATTCATTAAAAATCATTAAAGGATATTTCAACTCAAACTGGGCCTCCTAAGAAAAATAATAATAGAATATTTATTAATTTTGGAGGAAGAAAAGAAAAAAACTATTTTTTTGTTTGTATTTTCGAAATATCTCCCTGTGATTTTACTCAACTTTCGATCGAGAGAGCTTGTTGGATGAGAAATTAAATTATGCATCCAACGAGTACCCACTTGACATATTTTTGACGGACCACGCTACCCCAAAAACAAGAAATACCTGAAAAAATGTATGTCGAGTGGGTACTCGTTGGATGTAGAATTTAATTTTGCATCCAGGGAGATCTCTCGATCGAAATTTGAGTAAACACACATAGAGATATGTCGAAAATACAAACAAAAAAAGTAGTTTTTTTATAATACCTATCCACAAAATTATATTAAAAATTTGTTTAAGACCTATACTATATTTCAAATTTAAAGAAATTTCATTGAATAAAACATGATGACATGGAATTTGAATTATTGTTAAAAGGCTCATTTTGAGTTGAAATTTCCTTTAATGTATAATAAATAATTTAAACTTATTTATCCATTAAAACTTTAATTATTTTAATGATATACATTCTGAAATTAACATATTTTGTTATATTTTAAACTTAATAAATAATTATTGTATTGCAAATTATTAAAATAAAAAACAATATTTAAACTTAATAAATAATTATTGTATTGCAGATTATTAAGATAAAAAATTGTAATTTGTATATCATTACATGTTTAATAAATTGAAATGCATTTTTATTTACATTTTATGTGAATAGCATTTGTTATTTTTAAAATTGAAATTAATTTTTTTGGATATCAGCGTAGATCCATCTTAAATTCACATGTATCAAACACCAAAGGGATTTAATGTTTTAAAGTGTAATTTTCTTTTAATCTTAAACTTTTTACACATTAAGAAAAAATTTACACCTCAAGATATTAAATCCCTTTGGTACTTCATATATCTAAGTTTAAGATGAAATCAATATATTTTTTTAAAAGTTTACATCATTTTCATTTTTATTTCATTTTTTATGGAAACTTTATGGTACATAACTTTACAAAACTTTAAGCGTTACAACATATGTTTCATAAATGAAATAGATAAATATGAAAACGAATAAAATCAGGATTTACATTACACTTTTCCAATTGAAATGGAAAAGTCTACAACGTAATTATGGTAATCGTGGAAACTATAGAAATGAATTTATATGGAGTGCAAAGATGTATATAGACGTGAAAAATTCTTCACCCCTAATTCCAGAGCTCTGCAACTTCTAGGAAAAGACCGTGTACAAGATGAACTGCAACTTGCATACATTGAAAGGAAAGAAATATCTCAGACTGTCGTCGTACTTTAAACTATTCCCTTTTCAGACTCCACACATTCACTAGTTTCAGTACCTATATCCTCTAGTCCCAAACAAAAACACTTTACCAAACTCCGTGAGAAGGAGAAGTCAGAACAATATTCAACATGCAGCAGAATAATAAATGTTGTGGTGGCTGTATTGTGGGTTGTTGGATCTCAACATAGACGTGAAAAATTCTTCACCCCTAATTCCAGAGCTCTGCAACTTCTAGGAAAAGACCGTGTACAAGATGAACTGCAACTTGCATACATTGAAAGGAAAGAAATATCTCAAACTGTCGTCGTACTTTAAACTATTCCCTTTTCAGACTCCACACATTCACTAGTTTCAGTACCTATATCCTCTAGTCCCGAACAAAAACACTTTACCAAACTCTGTGAGAAGGAGAAGTCAGAACAATATTCAACATGCAGCAGAATAATAAATGTTGTGGTGGCTGCATTGTGGACAGTTGGATTTCAAACAGGTTGAGATCCAACAACCCACAATGCAGCGGCCCCAGCATTTATTACTCTGCTGCATGTAAAATATTTTTAGCCATGTGGAAAACTGATATTACTGTCCTGTCACATCTCCACATAGTTGTATTTTCACATTTAATGGACGAAAATTTGAATTTCACAGTGTCACATCTCCACATAGTTGTATTTTCACATTTAATGCACGAACATTTGAATTTCACAGTTTGGGCATTCATGGTTATATGCAGGGAATCTGCAAACAGGAGTTGAATAGGATCATAATTCTTGCCAACATTAAGGAGCATCTTCGTGGGCGAAAAGATCTCAATACAATGAAAAGATAATGTGAAGTGAGTCTTATAGATTATATTTTTTTATACTAAGAAGGTAACGATAGTAAAATTTATCTCGCACATTAATCAGTAATGGATTTTATTGACTATCTATATTAACCAATTTGAATTCAGGAAAACATTGAGATCTATCTAGAATTGGATTATCCATAAGAAAAAGAAATGTGGTATAGTAAGGATTTGACAAAGATAATCAGTAGCTCTTGCAATTCCAAAAGAACCAATTGTTTGTTCCTCATTAACGCGAACCTCCCTTGCTGGGAGACCTGTAGTTCTGGCATTTAGAGGGACCTGACGGAGTTACGAGACCCTAAGGAATTCGAACCAACTATTCTTCATATTAATAATAGTATTATTATTATCCACTTGATCTCCCTGAAATATGAATTTCAATTTCAGTGGCCTGCAAGAACGGAACTTTCACTAACCATCGCGACCAACATAGCAATCAATAAATATTGGTAATTGTGTTGATATTCTCATATCCATGTCACTGCAACCTGTTGTATTCTTCTATTTACAGCAACAGAATAGCACCAATTCCAATATCAATATCAATACCAATTTCAAAAGAAGAGGAATATGTTTGTATCTCACTAAATTATATTTTATCTTGCTATTAGATATTAATTTGTGTCAACTTCCATTGAGATATTCATATTGTATTGAACTTTGTATTACTTTAGCATTTGATTTGATATTTTACTTTAATATTTCATCAACATAGGATATTTACTTACAAAATTCTTAGCTTATGAACATAACATATTTATTTAAAAGCGTTTTCATAATTATACGCCAATCCCTGTAACTTTAGAGAACATAGGGGATATAGTTTGTAATTTGTATATGTTTAGATAAGTGAAGTCGTCATTGTTGAGATTTAGAGAGTAGTTAATATGGAATAGTTATTTGTTTTTTTTCGGTGTCATCTCTATTCATAGTTATGGTTGTGCATAACCCACTTATTGATTTTCGATTAAGAGCTTTACGTGGTGAAGAAGGTGATGGAGTTCCTAAGTATAATTATGGTGTTTTCAAATGCCTTAAAGTGGGAAACAAAATTTGATCCACCATTATCAACTCATTTGTAACGGATCCTCTACAGAAGACTCCTCTGTGTTACAGAATCATCACAATCTTTTCAACTCATATGTAGTTGATGGAGTAACGGATCCTTTGCAGTCCTATGTGTTACAGAATCTATCATAAACTCCTTAGTCTTATCTCTGCGCTACTAGAGGGTTATATCACATATCTGGTTTGGAGAGGAATCTAACCCCAACTACTCATAAGATGCAACGTCGTCCAACTAGTTAGAGGCCACTATAAACTTTGGGAATTATTGGTTGAGAATATGCATAAAAAAACACGAGATTAGTAATAGAGTAAACCAGAGATGAAGCTCTCATGCTTACTTTATTATTAAATAAGGAGGAAAAGCATTACATTTATAGCTTGTCATACAAGCAACAAATTCTTACAAAAATGGATCTGATAACAATAAATAAGGAAAGCGTAGATTCAGTTGCAGTTGTTTCTATTTTATTCTGGTAGCTGTTTCTATTTTATTGTGTTTCTATTTTATTCATTTCTACATTAATATCTAACACTTCCCCTTAATGGAGAAATGGATTTTCTACCACACCTAACTGTTTCCTGCATTCTTCAAAGTTCTTCTTTCCAAGAGACTTGGTAAAGATGTCAGCCACATTATCAGTGGTATTACAATAGATCAAGTCAATTTCATTTGATTGTATCTTTTCTCTTACAAAATGATGCTGAATTTCAATATGCTTGGTTCTGGCATGATAAATTGGGTTGTGTGCTAATTTAATAGAGCTATGATTGTCACATTCGAGAACAATTGGCTTCATTTGCTTGTGGCCAATATATTCAAGAATTCTCCTTAACCAAACAGCGTCACAAGTAGCATTGCATAGAGCTTCGTATTCAGCTTCTGTTGATGATAAAGAAAATGTTGGCTATTTCTTACTGCTCCAAGACACGACCCCTGTACCTATGTTGAATGCATATCTTGAGGCTGATTTCCTGTCATTAAGATTTCCAGCCCAATCTGCATCAGAGTAACCTGTCAACTCAACATCACAATCATTAGTATACATAATACCAAAATTAATAGCTCCTTTCAAATATCGAAGGACTTTCTTTACAGCCATCTAGTGGCTTTCAAGTGGTTTAGCCATGAACTGACTAAGGATGCTGACAGAATATGCTATGTCTGGTCTGGTAATGGTAAAATAGTTTAAACTTCCCACCAACTGGCGATACAGAATACCATTTGCCTCTTTAGTTTCATGAACACTAGATAACTTAACATTCTGTTCTAAAGGTGTTGACACTAACTTGCTTTCACTCATATTGAATCTTTCCAGAATCTCCCTTGTGTATTTACTTTGAGTGATCATTGTTTTACTACCTTCTCTCCATATTTCCAGACCTAAACAATAATGTATTTCACCAAGATCCTTCATTTCAAATGTCTGTGCTAACTGAATTTTAATATCTTCAATCAAGTGAGAAGAAATGCTTGTTATAATCAAGTCATCAACATATAAGGATACTATAGCAACATTCCCATTTTCATCCTTTTTGACATACAGATTAGGTTCACTTTTGCTTTTCACAAAACCTTTCTAAGCAAAGAATGAATCAATTTTAATATACCAAGATCTAGGTGCTTGTTTCAAACCATATAAAGATTTCTTAAGCTTATAGACAAGATCCTCTTGTCCTTTCTTTATAAATCCTTCAAGCTGAACCAAATAAACTTCTTCTTTTAAATCACCATTCAAAAATGCAGATTTAACATCTAACTGATGTACTTTCCAATTGTGTTTTGTAGCTAATGCAATCATGATTCTAATTGTATTTAACTTACCTACAGGTGCAAAAGTGTCTTCATAATCAATTCTTCCTTTTGTGAATACCCTTTTGCAACTAATCTGGCCTTATATTTGTCAACACTTTCATCTGCATTAAAATCTGGTTTTATACAGCCATTTACATCCTATTGGAAGTTTGTTTTTAGGCAATTCTATTAATTCCCAAGTCTCATTCTTCATTATTGATTCATATTATTCATTCATTGCAGTATTCCATTCCTTATGATTTTTGGCTTGTTCATAAGAAATAGGTTCTACAACATTCATTACTTGTGTCATCAATGCATAATCTTTATACCTGGAGGGTACCTGAATTGTTCGTGATGACTTCCTCTGCGATCCACCATTATGTTCACTTTCACTTCTTCTTTTCTGAGGTGTAGGATCCCCTCTAAGAGGAGTGTTTGTAGTATCCACACTGCTTTCACTTTGTTCTTGTAAATGTTCCTGTTCACCATCTATATCAATTGTAACATGAACATCATTGTCACAAGGAGTATTCCAGACATCATATTTACTTATTTCATCATCTGTATTCTCATGAAAAATCACATCTCTGCTTGCTATGAGCTTATGTGTACTAAGATCAAACAGTTTGTATGCCTTATGATCATCACAATAGCCAAGGAATGTACACTTAACAGATTTTGCATCAAGTTTTCTTCACTCATCTTTGGGAATATGAGCAAATGCCTTGGAACCAAATACCCTTAAATGACCAATTTCAAGTTTATAGCCATAAAGGACTTCAAAAGGCATTTTTAGATCTAGAATCTTACTTGGACTTCTATTTTTCAAATAAACAGCAGTGTTAATGGCTTCTTCCCAAAAACCATTAGAGATATTTTTAACTTTCAACATGCTGCGAGCACATTCCACTAATGTCCTATTCTTCCTTTCAGCTACACCATCTTGCTGTGGTGTAGAAGACACTGTGAATTGTTGAATGATCCCATTGTTCTTGCAGTAGCTATCAAAAGCTCTTGAGGTATATTCCCCACCTTGATCAGATATGAGTATCTTGATGCATTTTCCTGTCTGCTTTTCCACCATGGTTTTAAATTCTTTAAAATATTCAAATACATCACTATTTTTCCTTATAAAATAAACCCAAGTAAATTGTGATTTGTCATCAAAAAATATAAGAAAATACTTTGTACCACCAAGTGATGTGGTTTGCATGGGTCCACAGACATCAGTATGTATTAATTCAATTATCTCTCTTTGTTTCTTCTCTTTATGCACTGGAAATTGTTCCCTATGTTGCTTACCTAGTGCACAAGCTTCACATTCTATATGCTCATTTTTCAAAACAAGAAGACCTTCAACCATCAGTTTCTTCTGAAGTAGCACTAAGTCATTTTGATTAAGATGTCCATACCTGCGATGCCATAACTCTTCAGTTGTTATTGTTGTAGATGCCAGTGCTTGATTATTGGACTTTGTTATATCCGTTAGAATAATCAACCCATAGTTAGCTACCTTAGACATTAATTAATCCATTTTTTTCTTATTTGCCTAGTTTCCATATTTCACTCTATGCAAGTTGTCCTCCACATGTCCTAGATGGTAAAAATTGCTACAACTGAGTCATGGAGTGCTTGGGAAACTTCTTGGAATCAATTCTACTTTATTCCTGACCTCCCTAGCGCATATCTACTTTTTCTGCTTTATTGCCTGCTTTTACTGAGTTTTAAGGCAATTGGGAAAGTTTGACTAGGTGAAGTTAACTTGTTTTTTGTCCTCATCATCCTCTACTCTTTTCTCCTAATAAAAGAATGTATGAGTTATCCTTCCATCACCTATTATCTTACCTAATTGATTTTTCCAATTTGTGAGCTCCTAGACAGATTTGGAAGCTACTTTATGCACCTATGGGGGATTTGCTTAGATTTAGTAAGCCTGTTTTTGACAAATTCGAATGGCATCCCAATGCATTCAAATATCTCATGTAATTATTTATTGTGACAGCCTATGACTTCACAAGGTTGGCTATTGTACACTTATTCAATATAGATTAGTGTTCTGGTCCATATTCAGTCTCCTTTGTGTGTAATTTGCATGTGTAATTGGCAATTTTTGTGAGTGTAATTGTTCTAACACCTGTGTTCAATTTCCACATGGTATCAGAGCCTTTGTAGATTGATTTCTCTCCTTTCATATTGTTATTGCAGGTTCAATTTCCACATGGTATCAAATCCTTTGTAGATCGATTTCTCTCCTTCCATATTGTTATTGCAGGTTCGACATCATTGACTGGGAGCATTCTGCTGACTGAAAGGGACAATTTCTGAGCTATGGATCAATCTGAGAAGATCATCTTGACTCCATTTAATTTCTTTGAATGGAAAGCAGAGATGGAGATACTGTTGAGAGAGAAAGGCCTCTACAAAGTGACTATGGCAACAGAAGCAAAGCCCAATGCAGCTACAGAGAAAATTAAATGGCACAACAGGAGGGATGAGGCCTATAGTCTCCTATGTCTGAGCATATCCAGAGACCTCCTTTTCCATATTGATGGATTGACATCACCAAATGAAGTATGGGAGAATCTTGTTGAGCTTTTTGGTAAAACAGATGAGATGAGAGGACATCAGATCGAGAATGAATTGATCTCCTTAAGTCCCAGTAGCTTTGAATCCATGCAACTCTACTTTTCCAAGTTTAAAGCCATTGTTTTGCAGCTAAAACAATGTGGAATTGAAAAGAAGGAGGAGCAACCGGTTTTGGCCATACTCTCGAAGCTTGGCCTTGACTATTCAGTGTTTGTTTCGACCTTCCATGCCACCAAGTTGACAGCTCGAGCCTGGAAAATGCCTAAACTTGCAGAGTTCATGGAATATCTCACACAAGAACAAGATAAACTGGTGATGACAGGCACCATCAAACCTTCCAAAGACCAAGCTCTGGTTGTTGGAGATTTGAGGGTGCATTCAAAAGGCAAGAAGAAAGCTAAGAAGCCACCTGAGCAAAAGAGAGACTGGAACAAGTCTCCAGAGGAGCCCCAAGGTTCCAAGAAGAACCCCCAAAAGAAGAAGAACAAAGGAGAAATGAGCAAGTGTGCATACTGTAGTTAGGGCAATCATCCTGAAAGCTCCTGTATGAAGAAGCAAATTGACATGCTGACCCAACTCCTGGAGAAGAATGGAATCTCCCTTCCTGATAGCTCAAAGAAGAGGGAAGGAGGATCAAATTCAGAAGACAGAGAGAGAGTTCATGCATTGGTTGCTGGCACATCAAGCTCACCTAGTTTCATCATTGATTCTAGAGCTTCAGGACATATAGTTTCAACCAAGGAGGCATTCACCTCACTTGACATGTCGAAAGATCCACCAATAGTACTAGGAGATGACTCTCTCACTAAAATTTTGGGCAAAGGAAGGATTGATCTTGACCATGGTAAGTTCAACAATGTATTGTATGTTCTAGGTCTTGCCTCTAACCTCTTGTCAGTGTATCAGATGACCCACATAGGGTCTCCAAAGAAGGTCATATTCTCCCCTGATGAAGTTGAGATCACAGAGATCTCAAGTGGTAAAGTCATTGCAAAAGGAGTTGCAAATCACACTTCGAAGGTATACATGTTCTCACATTTCCTACCCTACTCAAACCCCTCTACTCTTTTGATTCATGCTAAGGAAGCAAGCAAGCTTTGGCATGAAATATTTGGCCATATTAACTATAAGTATCTTTCTGATCTTAGTGAAAAAGAAATGGTCATAGGGTTACCAAAGATTAATTTTTCCAAAGGAGTCTGTCAAGGTTGCATCTTAGGAAAACACCCAAAACATAAAGTTGAGAAAGCTAGTCATGAGAGAACCTCTGCACCTCTTGAGTTGATCCACAGTGATGTTGCTGACCCATTTCCTCATATTTCAATGAGTCAGGCCAAATATGCATTAACATTTATAGATGACTGTTATAGCTCCAAATGACACATCTCTGCCTGTGACCATTTTCCCATGATTTCGTCGCATGTTGACACTTCATGAAAATCACTCAAAGTCACTGAAAAACACCTAACTTGGAGGACCCATATATTGAGTTTTGTAACTATGTTTGACCTCATCTTGGTGCCATTGGAAATATATTTTAGTTATCTAAAACTTTCTAGAAGACACCAAAGTCTGAAAACGCCCAAAAATACACTAAAATTGAGTTTTTCATGTGTACGCGACTTTCCTTAAGGCAAACCCACGTACGTACATGAGTTGCTATATATAATAGTCGTGTACACCTTAAATACGTGAATTTATGCATTGCAACCTGCATGTACTCCTCGTGTACGCGACTGTTGTTTCTGCAACCTACGTATGCCTCCTGAAAATGTCAAAAAACATGTATTTTGAAATTTGGGTAGTTTGGGCAGTTATGCAATTGACTCCTTCAGTTGTAACTACTTTGTCTTCGACCCTAACTCTTCATTAATCATATAAATAGAGGTAGGGAGGTCCATGAGAGGAGACTTGAATCTTTGCATATTTATGTTGGAGGATTTGGAGCTCTCTTTGCCCACACCTTTGCCCTAGAAGCATTCTCCTTGTGTTGCAGAGCTTGGAGGCTGAGTTCCTTGGAGAAGAGAAGTAGCAGAACCAGATCAAGGTTTCATGAGGTGCCAAACTTGAAGAGAAGGTATACTTGTACTTGTTTTCAAGATTAATAAAGATGTGATGTCCTTCTTCTTCCCAAATAATTGTTCAATATGTGATTGAATCTCTATTTATGATCATATTATGATGTTAATCAGATTATTATTTCATGTTTATTTGATTATCATTTCTTTATATGTGGTCATAATGGTTTGATGAAGGTATAATTTGTTTTGCGGGTCTCTTGGAGGAAGAGGAGCAAGAGGAGCAAGAAGAGGATTGAAGGGCTGCTTGGATCAACCTTCGTTTGGCTAAGGTATGAACCATTCCAATCTCTGAAACTTGCTTATATATGCTTGCTGAACATTTTGCATCTCTCTTTCAACCCCAGTACATTGATGGCCTCTTAAACCCTAGCCATAAGATACATTCCTTTACAATAGAACTGGTGACTCTGCTGGGGAGAGCCTTGTTTGTTTGGGGTTTCTTTGTCTTTCTTTCAGCCTTTTGTAAAGTTTCAAGTCCTTCTTGCCACTTAGGAACACATTCTAATTCTGATAGCACACTTCCCCAACCTTCCTAAGGCAGTTTTTGACCTTTTTTGGGATTTTTTCCACCCATACGCGAGTTGTAGACTGAACAGTCGCATGTCTAGTTTGGTACACATGACTTTCTATACTGTCAACCCGCGTATGATACGTGACTTGTTAGTGGTACAACCCATGTGTGCTTGTACACGCGACTTGTTGTATTGTCAACCCGCGTATGACATGCGACCTGTCAGTAGTACAACCCGCGTGTACCTTTAAACAATGTTTTCCCCTTTTGTGGTTTTTCTTCTGTTTAAAGTTTGTTTGGTAGGTATTTTGGGGTCCTCTGCAGGTGCATGATTCCAGGGAGTTAGAGTCATCCCTTTTGTTTGTTCTTTATCTATGTGGTAAGCCTTTTTATAGCATTAGGTTTTGTTCTTTGCTCTTTTCCCCCACCTCCTTTGCTTGGCATGATTTTTGGCTTATGTTTCTGGTCAACCTCTGTTAGTGATCTTTGTCTGATTTCAGAAGCTTGTCGGTGTTTGTTTCCTTCTTCTTTTGTTGGTTAACTTCACTATGCCAAAATAGTTGACTTGTCTCTTATGTAATCCTTCCTTCCAAGTAGGGTTTATACTGACTTTAGGGCATTCTAGAGTCTGTTTGGTGGTTGTATAGCAGAGTTCCTTTTGCTTTGTTCTTGTTATCTGCATACTTTGCTTTGTAGGTAGTTTTTATTTTACATTTATAAAAGAAAAATAAAAAGAACATATACTTGTTTCACATGCATGTAGATTAGAGTTTTGTCTTTAATGCACTGCATATCATTATTTTTGAAAAAATAAAAATAAAAATTGTTCTTTTGTGGCTTTCAAGTTTCTATTTGAAAAAGAAAAAGAGAATAGTTTTTTCTTTTTGCATTTCATTTCTCTTTGCTTAGTCATTTTGTTTCAACTTTGAGTCAAAACACCACATAAGTTTCACGCCATTTACCCTCTGACTAAAAACAGCCCTTAAAATAAACGATATAATTTAAAAAATATTAGTAAGTTTTATTTTATAGGCTCATACACCAACTAGCTCAGGCTAGACTTGTGGGGTAGGGAGTTTAAACTCCCCACAAGTGTTAAAATTCAGACATAGTTGGCCAATCACTAGGTAAACCATTTTCTATGTTGATTATATTTGGGAAGCTCCTCTCAAACGGGAGTTAAGCACGAGGCCACGTGGAGGCTTGGACTGAGGAGATAACCCTTTGATTCCTTGTCAAAGCGTAGACCAAGGTTTTTGTGCATATGGGGATTCTGTTTTAGACAGGGTTTCAGGCTTTGCTACCCTACCCATGCGTATAAACTAGGCTTGCGACTGTCCCCCCATACTGTCAATATAGTTAACGTAGCCTTTAGTCTCTTTGACATCTAGGGTTCATACACAGGTACACTGAAAGGCTATTTCTGGTTTACCTTGGATAGGCTTGGAAGGTAACCCCGGTAGAAGGTGTGGGAGGCCGGTGGGTGATTCCTCTGCTTGTGCCTAAGAACATCTACAGGGACGCCAAGTAACTATCTCTCAGCTTTATTTTGGAAAGTGTATCTTATACTTGTTTGTTTGTTTGGCTTTAGGATTTTAATGAGTGCTGTGTGGTTTGTCTGTACTTAGTGTGCCTTTAGGTGTGTGCTTTGTCAAACTTTGTCTCCTAGTTTGAAACTATGGCTAACGTCCCTTTGAACACCAACTAAGAGATCCCCATGCTGGGAACTCCTTGTACTATTCCTCTCACAAGGAATGTTGGCGTTCCTTTGATGGCCACCTTGAATCTTCCTAGATTCACTCTAGGGCTACCGGTGTGGTTGTTTTCCACTCCAACTGTCCTGAATGCTCTTGATGCTTCTCAAGTAAGCTCCTTATATCAAGGGCATCAAAACACTACTTCCCCTTCACCTATAGTTAATTCTCCTACTCCGTCTACCTCATGCGGTGAAAGTACTGATACTAGTAACTGACAGTCTAAAAGGAGTAAAAGAAGGAGGAATAGGAAGAAGGCACATAAGCAAGGGGGAACCCATTCAACCTCTATAAGTCAAGTTGAACCTCACCACCCAGCCTTTGTTGTTCATGATGGGGGAACCTATCCAACCTCTGCAGGTCATGTTGGATCTAAGCACTCAACCTCTGCAAGTCAAGTTGATCCAAGTTGATCTTCACCATCCAGCCTCTGTTGATCATGCTGGTGGGATCCTTCCAACCTTTCCAAGTCATGTCAGATCTAGTCACTCAACCTCTGCAGCTCATGCTTAGGGCACCCGTTCAACCTCTGATGTTCAAGTTGAACCTCCCCATCCAACCTCTACAATTCATGTTGCATCCATCCACCCAGCCTCTGAAGTTCATTCTGGGGGCACACACTCAACTGCTGCAAAGCAGGTTGATCCTAACCATTCAACCTCTATTGTTCATGTTGGTGGTGCTCATCCAACCTCTGCAAGTTATGTTAGAACCAGTCTCTCAGCCTCTGCAAGTCATGTTGGGGGCATTCTCTCAGCCCCTGTGGATCATGCTGAAGACAATCCGTCAACCACTGCGAGTCATGTTGACGCTATTGAAAAGACTACCCGTTCAAAACACAAGCCTAAGTTTCCTTGTAAGCTTTGTGAGGGAGACCACCTTACTTATAAATTCCCTTCTATCGCAGAGGTGCAAAGAGTTTGGTTTCATGGTCATCCCATTTTTGAACATCATGAAGTCTCTCAACAACTAGCCTCTCTTAGTCAGGTTGGACCCAGTCACCCAACCTCTGTAGTTCATGCTGGGGGCAAAATATCAACCTCTGTAGGTCATGCTGAGAGCAAACAGTCAACCACTGCTAGTCATGTTGACACCATTGAAAAAACTGGTTGTTCGAAGTGCAAACTTAAGTTACCTTGTAAGTTATGCGAGGGAGATCATCTTACTCACCAGTGCCTTGCTATCGTAGAGGTGCGAAGAGTGTGGTCCAAGACTCAAGAATTTCCTTCTCCTGAACAACCTATAGTTTCTCAACAACCTACTCAACCTTTGGTTGATCAAGTGGTCGAACCAATCTCATCTTTGGTCGATCCCACTCTTCTTTCAGAGAGTGATTCGGATGTGATTGAACCAATGTCACCTTTGGTCAATCCCACTCTCCCTTCGAAGAGTGACTTTCACGAAGCGGTTGAATCGATTCCATTGTCGTTCAATCCCACTCTTCCTTTAGAGAGTGAAGTGTCTACTAGTGACATTTTTTTCACTGCTAGTTCAGAAATTACTGAACAAGGGGGCACTAAACTCACTTCATATCAACCCCCACCAAGCTCTTGGATTGCTTCCTTTGATTGGGATAGCCTAGTTGAACCGCGCCTTCCTTCTGATGCACCTTTCCAGATAAAGGTCAAAGTTGAATCATACACGATTGCTCATTGTATTGTTGATGAAGGAGCCTCAGTTAGTATCTTGTCTGCTCGTGCTTGGTGAGGCATGGCATCTCCCAACCTTGTGTCGACTGCTAGTCAATTACTGGCGTTTGATAGAAGAACTTGTATAGCCTTGGGAATTCTTGCTCAAACACATGTTACTTTGGGTGGGAAGACCATCTTAGTTGACTTCAAGGTAATAGAAGACCCCTTGGACTTCAATATGCTCCTTACGTGATTATGTCTATGCCATGCAAGCTATGGTGTCAACAATATTTCGTGTGATGTACTTTAATCATGGCGAAAAAATTGTCACTATTGATCAGTTGGATTTTCTTGATCCATTTCTTGACCCAACTAGAGACCAGGTATTTCCTTTATTAATTACCAGTGTTTCTGTAGACACTACCCCACCATAGGTGAGCTATGTGGCCTCATGTCCTTTGTGTTCAATTGCCACTGAGAAGCAGCCTCTGTTTTCATGCTTACCTTCTCGGGACTTGGTCCGAGCAGTTGACTAGGTGAGTCATCATATACAGACTATGGAGCCTGCTCTCCACTCTATCAATCCATTTGAAAGTTTAGACATGTGCCCTATCTCGGGTGATCTCCTTCCTTCAGATGGAGTCTTCCTAGAGTCTTTGATACAGTCTGATCTTCTATTGGATGTTGGTTCAGTTGTGACTAAGTCTAACCTTGATTTTCCTAGTAAGCTTGACCTTTCTTCTTATATTGGTCTTGTTGAGTCTTTGAACTCTCCCTTTGATCAACAATTCAGTGATCCTGATGAGTTTCGTTTTTCTTATGAATTTTTCAACTCCTGTGATATTGAGTTTGTTCCTACAGACTCTATATCCCTTGTTGATTTTTTCTCTCCTTCTGAGGTTGATCTTACTGATTATAAACCCTCGAGCCTTGGTTCTATAGAATCTTCTTTGGTTGATTCTGCCTTGACTTTACCTTTTGTAGAAGACAGCAAAGTCGCATGTGTTTCTGCTAAAGTGACCTGCATCAGATCTTTTCTTCTGAATATGATTTTGATGTTGTTGTTTCTTGGAGACAAGATTTTTAGTTGGATTCACAACTGTTTATTGGCCTTGTCTTGTTGTTTAAGCTGTAACTGCATTTGCATGTATCCTGCTCGCACTTTTGAGCCGGATGCCGGCTTCCATGCTTTTAGCTCGTTGTATAAGCCCTCATATTTGTTCTCATCGTCGCTAAGCCTTGTATCATTTTTCCTTTCCAACTTGACACCCTTTACCTTGAGGAGACGTTCCCCGAGTGTCTTTATCCTGCTCATTTTCCTTGCATTATGCATAGGTCTGTTCCTTGCGCTTGGAACTAGTTTTGCCTGCCTATGGTCATTTTTGCTATTGCCCAAGCTACACAAGACCTTGTTACACTTTATATGATATTTTGCTGAGACATAGATCCACCTTGTATTCTTGTGGCTATGATCAATTGTCGAGTATGGATCCACCTTGTTCATTTGTGGCCATGACTCCTTTAGATTTGATATGGCGCCTTTTTGCATATTGAGCGACCATGATAGTTTCATCAGTTATACATATGTTGGATCCGCCTGTATCTTTATGGTGATGATTTGTATATGGACTTGTATGTCCCAGAGATCAGTATTTTCTGACATTTATCTCTCTTTCAGGTACCTTCATTTGAGCCTTTTGAACTTGGATTCTCTACTCTCTCCATACTCAGTTGTTTCCTTTATAATGCATTTCGGCTATCATCTTCCCCTCTAACCTCATACATTAGGGGGCATCTGTTATAGCTCAAAATGACACATCTCTACCTGTGACCACTTTCCCATGATTTCGTCGCATGTCGACACTTCCATGACGACACTTCATGAAAGTCACTCAAATTCACTGAACAAACACCTAACTAGGAGGAACCATATCTTGAGTTTTTTAACTCCATTTGACCTCATCTCAGCACCATTGGAAATATATTTCAGTTAGCTAAAACTTTCTAGAAGACACCAAAGTCTGAAAATGCCCAAAAATACCCTAAAAATGAGTTTTTCATGTGTACGTGACTTTCCTTAAGGAAAACCCGTGTACATACACGAGTTTCTATATATAATAGTTGCGTACACCTTAAATACACAAATTTCTGCATTGCAACCCACGTGTACTCCTTGTGTACGTGACTGTTGTTTCTGCAACCCACGTACGCCTCCTGAAAATGTCAAAAAACATGTATTTTGAAATTTGGGTAGTTTGGGTAGTTATGCAACTGACTCCTTCAGTTGTAACTACTTTGTCTTCCACCCTAAATATTCATTAAGCATACAAATAGAGGTAGGGAGGTCCATGAGAGGAGATTTGAATCTTTGCATTGTTATGCTAGAGGATTTGGAGCTCTCTTCGCCCACACATTTTCCCTAGAAGCATTCTCCTTATGTTGCAGAGCTTGGAGGCTGAGTTCCTTGGAGAAGAGAAGTAGCAGAACTAGATCAAGGTTTCGTGAGGTGCCGAACTTCAAGAGAAGGTATACTTGTACTTGTTTTCAAGATTAATAAAGATGTGATGTCCTTCTTCTTCCCAAGTAATTGTTCAATGTGTGATTGAATCTCTATTAATGATCATATTATGATGTTAATCGGATTATTATTTCATGTTTATTTGATTATCATTGCTTTATATGTGGTCATAATGGTTTGAGGAAGGTATAATTTGTTTTGCAAGTCTCTTGAAGCAAGAGGAGCAAGAAGAGGATTGAAGGGCTGCTTGGATCAACCTTCGTTTGGCTAAGGTATGAACCATTCCAATCTCTAAAACTTGCTTATATATGCTTGCTGAACATTGTGCATCTCTCTTTCAACCCTAGTACATTGATGGCCTCTTAAACCCTAGCCATAGGATACATTCCTTTACAACAATGAATTTTCCAGGTACTGCTGGGTTTACTTCCTGAAGCATAAGTCTGAAGGTATTGGCCTTTTCAAAGTATTTAAGGCGTTGGTTGAAAACTAGTCTGGGAGGAAACTCAAGGTCCTTAGATCTAACAATGGTGGTGAGTATGTCAAGTATGAGTTCATTCAATATTGTGCAGATGCAGGTATTTAGATGCAACATTCTATCCCTTACACACCACAACAAAATGGTGTTGCTGAGAGGAAGAACAGATCACTGAAAGAGATGGCAACCTGCATGATGGAGGCTAAGACTTTGCCACCAAATTTTTGGGCTGAAGCTATAAAATGTGCAGCCTATATTTAGAATAGGGTTCCTCATAAACAGCTTTATGGTATGACTCCTTTTGAAGCATGGAGTGGGCACAAGCCAGATGTGACCCATTTCAGGATTTTTGGCTCAAGGGCTTGGGCTAGAATTCCAACAGAAAAGAGGAAGGCTTTGTAGCCCGAAAGCCAAGAGTGTCTATTTGTTGGGTACTCTGAAGATTCAAAAGGGTACAAGCTGATCAATTTGAGCACAAACAAAGCCTTCATTGAAAGGAGTGTTCAGTTCCAAGAAGAGCCTTTAGCAACAGTTGAAGTTGGAGAGTCTTCTTCACCACCAGAACCACTAAATGTAAGTGAAGAGATAAATGAGTTTGCTGATTCTGATATGTCTGATAATGATGATCTAATTGCAGATCCTAATAGTCCCACAAGACCAAAATGGGTAGCAAAGACCATTCATGTAGCCGGGGAACTAGCTAGAAATCCTAGTGATTCTAGGAGGACTAGATCTCAGTTTGAGAGTGCCCTGTGTATGAAAGACCCTTTGTTTGCATAGAAATGCTATCTGATGGTTGAATCAGACCCACAAACATATGAATATGCAGCACATGATCCAAGATGGCAAACAGCCATGAAAGAAGAATTCAACTCACTCCAGAAGAACAACACTTGGGAGCTGGTTGATCTTCCCCCAAGGAGGAAGCTAGTTCAATGTAAGTGGGTTTTCAAGACTAAGTTTGATGCTGATGGTTCACCTTTGAAATATAAGGAAAGATTGGTAGCCAAGGGATACTCATATGTACATGGTATAGACTACAATGAGACCTTTGCACCAATGGCAAAGATGGACTCCATCATGCTAGCCTTAGCCATTGCAGCTTCGAAGCAGTGGGAGGTACATCACATGGATGTGAAGTGTGATTTCCTGAATGGAGATCTTACTAAAGAGATTTACATGCATCAGCCTCAAGGCTTTGTTACTAATCCATCTCTTGTGTGCAGGCTAAAGAAATCATTGTATGGGCTTAAGCAAGCCCCCAGGGCTTGGTATGCCAAGATTGATGGCTTCCTGCTATCATTGAGTTTTGTTCGATGCAAGTCTTATCCTAATGTTTATTTGAAGCTGATTCATGTTTCTTTGATGATTATTGTCTTGTATGTGGATGACCTTCTGATTACAGGAAGCTCAAAGGATGAAATTGCCTCCTTGAAGGATGCAATGAACCATGCATTTTCTATGACTGATTTGGGGTTATTGAGCCAATTCTTGGGTCTCGAGATTGCTCAAACCAAACATGGAATAAAAATACATCAGTCCAAGTATGATTTGGATTTTCTGAACAAGTTCAACATGAAAGATTGCAAGCCAAGTAAGACTCCCTTCCTTTCAGGAGTTAAGCTTGAAGAAGCAGGTTCTTCCCCTATGGTAAATAATACACTATATAGGCAATTGATTGGGTGTTTGCTGTACCTTACACATACTCGACCTGATATTTCTTATGTAGTAAGTGTGGCTTCAAGATACATGGATCAGCCTCATGAAATCCATTGGAGAGCAGCCAAAAGGATCCTTAACTTTGTTCAGGGAACAAGGACTCATGGGATCTTCTACAAAGCTAAATCTGATCTTGATTTGATTGGGTTTACTAACAGTGATTGGGCAGGTGACAACACAGATTGAAATTCAACATCAGGATATGTTTTCATGCTTTCTAAAGGACCAATCATCTGGTCAAGCAAGAAACAGAGTGCCATTGCACTCTCATCTACAGAAGCAGAGTACAAAGTAGTTGTAAATGCAGCAACTCAATGTTTATGGTTGCAGGGGTTACTTGGTGAGTGTGGCTTCGAATCAGAGTACTCAAATACTATTTATTGTGATAATCAGAGTACCATTCGAATCTACAATGATCCAGTTCAGAGACAGAGAACCAAACACATTGAGATCCATATGCACTACATTAGATAGCTTGTGCATGATGGCACCATTCGCCTACTCTTATGTTCATCTTCAGAACAAGTAGGAGACATCTTCACCAAAGTTTTTTGTGAGAATACATTCAGCAATCTCAAATCACTGCTGGGGATTGCTGATCATGTTGTGAAGCATGATTGATGACAAGATTTTCAAATTTTGTTTTACTATCCTTGTTTAAGGGAGGATTTTTCCCACTGGGTTTTTGCCTCTTTCCTTGGTTAAATGGACATGCAGTATGTAAAGGGTGACTAAGCCTTATTGCTAGGCCCTATATTTTTTTGATATTTTACTCATAAGTCAGGATTAAGGGGGGGTGTTATAATAATCAACCCATAGTTAGCTACCTTAGACATTAATTAATCCATTTTTTTCTTATTTGCCTAGTTTCCATATTTCACTCTATGCAAGTTGTCCTCCACATGTTCTAGATGGTCAAAATTGCTAAAACTGAGTTGTGGAGTGCTTGGGAAACCTCTTGGAATCAATTCTTCTTTATTCCTGACCTCCCTAGCGCATATCTACTTTTTCTGCTTTATTGCCTGCTTTTACTAAGTTTTAAGGCAATTGGGAAAGTTTGACTAGATGAAGTTAACTTGTTTTTTGTCCTCATCATTCTCCACTCCTTTCTCCTAATAAAAGCATGTATGAGTTGTCCTTCCATCACCTATTAGCTTACCTAATTGATTTTTCCAATTCGTGAGCTCCTAGACAGATTTGGAAGCTGCTTTATGCACCTATGGGGGATTTGCTTAGATTTAGTAAGCCTGCTTTTGACTAATTCGAATGGCATCCAAATGCATTCGAATCTCTCATGTAATTATTTATTGTGGAAGCCTATGACTTCATAAGGTTGGCTATTGTACACTTATTCAATACAGATTAGTGTTCTTCTCCATATTCAGTCTCCTTTGTGTGTAATTTGCATGTGTAATTGGCAATTTTTGTGATTGTAATTGTTCTAACACCTAGATTCAATTTACACAACAACAAGCTTATACATTCCTCTAATTATTGTCCCTGTGGCTATGACATTATGATGATTTTGAATATCCTTCACAAGAGAGTGAGACTGCATAAATTCTACATTCAGATTTTGATCACTTATTGTGGAAACAGAAATCAGATTCTTTTTTATTCCTAGAACATACAACACATTATGAATCTGTTTCTTTTGGCCATTAGGTAAACTAACACATATTACTCCATAACCCTTAATCTTATGAGATCTATTATCTCCTAAATATATGTGTGTTGCATTTGTGCTCTCATGATATTCATCAAACCACTCTTTGACACAAGACATATGAGCTGAGGCACCTGAATCTATGAACCAGGCATATTCATCATCAGTTTCTACAAACAATGCAGCTTCAGAAATAAACAACTTCATATTCTTAAAATCATCATTGATAGAGGTGTCAATTTTCACATAATTTCCATTATGTTTTTTGAAATTATGTTTGGATTCATTAGCTTTCCTTTTATAACAATCTTTAGCATAATGACCGGGTTTCCCATAGTAAAAACAACCATCAATTTTCTTATCATGTGTATCAAATTTTGATTGAGTCATACCTCTGTTCCTTGGCTGAAACTTGCCTGCTCTGTTTTCGTCCCATGGCTTGCCCTTGTATGGTTGTTTTCCTTTGGATACTAATGCTAATTCTAAAGTATGAGAGTCCATCTCAAACACCTTCATTCTTTCTTCTTCTTGTAGAAGAATCCATGTGATCTCATTAAATGTAGGTGGCTTTGCTCTACCTCCTAGACTTGAAATAAAGACATGATAATTTCTGATTAAACATTTTAATGTAATAGTTACCATGTGAGAATTTGAAACCTTATCACCAATTGCACTTAACTGATCACATAAATCTTTAATTCTGGAAACATAGGTGGTGATATTCTCATGAGCTTCGATTTTCATGGACAATAATTTAGTCTTCAGAAATAGAATTCTATTTGAGTTTGTAGTTTCATACAAACCTTTCAAAATCTCCCATGTCTCCTTCAAAGTTTTACAATCTCTGATATGCGGAATTATGTTGTCCTTGACAGACATCTGCAACAACACTTTTGCCTTTGTTTCACGTTTCTCCCAGTCTGCACCAGCATCACCTATGGGTTTGGTTTCATCTCCATTTACAATAGTACATACACTCCATGCTTCAAAAATAGTCAATATCTTGATTTTCCAGTCAATGTAATTATCTCCATCAAGCTTGGATGCTTCGTTCAGATAATTATCTAGAAATGAATTTGACATCTCTACACCATAAAATTAAAAAACTCAGAAAATACACCTCAGAAAATACCTTCTCCTGCTAGTGATGGCGGATCAAATCCCCAACTGTGTATAATAGCAGGCTTATTAATCTCCTTGCCATGATTGCCAGCTGACTAGTGTTGGTTCCACGAACTGCACTCTACACTATAGAAAAACATGTTCAGCAAAGATGACCTCCACACACACTTCATTGCTCCCACTCGGACACAAATGGCTTTTACTCAACCTCCCAGCTCCTCCCAGCTCTGATACCATAACAGAGTAAAACAAAGATGAAGCTCTCAGGCTTACTTTCTTATTAAACAAGGAGGAAAAGCATTACATTTATAGCTTGTCATACAAGCAACAGATTCCTACAAAAATGGATCTGATAACAATAAATAATGAAAGCGTAGATTCAGTTGTAGCTGTTTCTATTTTATTCTGGCAGTTGTTTCTATTTTATTCATTTCTACATTAATATCTAACAATCAGTAGGAGAAGAATTCTTTCCAACATTAAGGATCATCTTCAGGGGCAAAAATCTCTCAATACTAGACCTAGATCACACTTTCAAATTTTGAATGGGCCTGTTGCAGCTGCAACAATTTCCCAAAATTCCAAATTTTTTTAGGACCCTCCTTTGTTTTGGATTGGTTGATTTTCTTTTGTTTTCTCAGAATGATTGAATTAATTTAGCACTTGTTTTGATTCTCCCTATGATGTTTGAAGTAATCCACTGTATGATCAAACTTTCTCGCTGCCTTTGAATGCATTTGAAGCATGCCTGAATCGGAAGTATTTGGTTTGGTTTTCCACTATTGTGGACAGATCTGTGGTTCGGTTTTCCACCGTTGCAGATGGATAATTGCTTTTGTCTTTGATTTGCCTTCCGATCCATTGGTTTTCTCATCGGTTGATATTTTGGTTTCCGTCGGAAGAATTTGTCCTTTCTTTCTCCGCCGTTGCGGACGGCAAACCACTTTCACTCCCGATCATTGCTTAAATGTTTCGTTTCCCGCTCGGTTGACTTTTGGTTTTCATGTCGGATGCTTTTTGGTTTTGCATCGGAATTTTTTATGATCATTTCTTCCGCCGTTGCGGATGAGCTTTCGTTTTTGACTTTTGGTTTTCATGTCGGATGCTTTTTGGTTTTGCATCGGAATTTTTTATGATCATTTCTTCCGCCGTTGCGGATGAGCTTTCGTTTTTGACTTTCAGTTTTCTCCCGATTCGAGTTATTTTGATTGGCTGTTTTTGAGTTTTACGTTGGAACCAATTATCATGTCAGTCTCTGCCGTTGCAGAAGGAAAACCATTTCTTCTTCTGATCCCTGCTTCACATTTCGAACCCATTTGTTATTTCCTTCCAGTCATCGAAGTCATTTAAAACCCGCCGTTGCGGAAGGCTGCACTCTTATTGGCCCCGCCGTTGCAGCTGCCAAGCATAACCTTTTCGAACCTTTTAACATTCTGATTCACGCGTTACAGATCCACCGTTGCGGATGGTTTTTTGGTTTGGCCTTTCCGCCGTTACAGAAAGAAGTAAGCTTCCGACTTCCGATTCAAAAAACTCTCCGACGTCCGATCTTCTATATTTTTCCTGCCATGCACATCTACGTGGCTGGATCTACGCTTTGGCCGATCGCCGTTGCGGAAGGACGATTACTTTTAACCTCCGATTCAAAAGCTCTCCATCGTCCGATCTTTTTCTCGCACGTGTCAATCAAATATATATACAGGATCGTAGGGTTCATTATCTTATTGTTATTTTTGACCGTTGAGCACTATCATTGTCGTGCGTGTCGTTCTCATGAGCTGCAAAGGATCCCGTTGCTGGTACCCACGTCTAGGTGGCTCGACTGTGGATGTTTGACCGCTCATCTTCCCGTTGGTTATGTTGCAGTGCCAGGTAGGCTCGTTGGCCTTTTCCCCGTTTCCGTTTAGCCTTATTTGATTGATTGTTTGCTGCGGTTAGGGTGTTAAGTGCAGCCGTTTCCTTTGTCCCTTTAATTTCTATGCCTATTTAATTGGGGATTTTTATCGTAACTGTCTTGGGAGGGGGGGTTTTTGACCCACAGAATAGTTTGCACACCGCCGTTGTCTTGTACCCTCGCGCGTAGTGGATGGGGGTTTGGTGCAGGCGGCCGTTATGCCGTCTGCACCAATCTTCCCTATGTGTGATGATGGGCTTGTAGAGGGAGAGTTTTGTGGTTTTTTCTATAGCAGTTGGTGGGTGCCCCTTTTGTTGAGATTTTCATTCTCCCCGTATCCTCGAACCCTAGCCTTTTTTGCCTGCGCAGTCCCGCGCAACCAAATTCTTGCTCAGTTTCGAACCTAGGCCGGGGAAGGGGGTGTACCGTGACGCAGAATTCTTCACCATAATTTGCACGGGGGGTTATTCTTTGACCAAATGCGCCCTAGAAATCCGCATCCTTAAATAGCGAGCATTTCGCCCCACTGTTCCACGCGTTGTTATTTTTAAACCCTAACCTGTGGAGGAGATGTGTCACAGCGTTCAGTTTGTTAACCAGAAATTGCAGGGGTAGTGATGTTGTTAAAAGCTTCATTTGAGGGCTTGCGTAGTTTTACCCTATCTGTCCCACGCAGTGATTTGATAATGGTACCCACAGAGAGGGGAAGCTTTGGGCATGTTAATGTAGATGTTTTTCGCCCGATTTTATTGGCAGAATTTTCAGTGGTAGATTGCATAATCTTACTGCATATAACTATTTTCAATCATGCTAGACATACACTGGGTCACTGAACACTACACATCGGGTTTTAATACTCCTGTTAGTTAGGCCATTTCAAGCTATACATGCATATATTTTCTTCACTCACTGATTGCTTTAAATACAGAAGAAGTAAAACGCTGCACATTGTCATATAAATGCCTGCAAATTGAATTGCTTAATGTTACAATGTTATATATGGCAGGAAGAGCTCATCATGTCAAAGAGACAGAAGAAGAAAGCCCCGGTGATCGAAGAAGAGCCAAAAGTAGAAGTTGTCACTAAGACAGAATACATATACGAGGACACAAAGTGCATTTCTGGCATTGAACCGGAATATCAGTGGGGGGAAATCTATAGACTGATCACCCGAAGAGAGGTCCCTGACATGGGCTTAGAAGAAGAGTCCATTTATGCCAACATAGAGAAATATTCTCTTATGAAGGTTGCCACCAGACCAGAGCTGTTCCCATGCTCTGAAGTAATTGGTTGGATTCTACCCTGGGCGGATATATCCACAATGATCCTGGGGAATGTTAAGAAACAGGGCTATGCTGCATTTAGCCCTGGATATGTGGCATTGGCTTATCACCTGCCAGAAGCTCAAGTATTCTTATCTGATGATTAGTTGAAAAATATTAGAATGGACCTAGTAGAGACTCTTAAGAGGATGCTGTTGCAGGGAAAACATTACCGATACAGACCGACGAGCGAGTATGATACAGTGAGCTTAAGGGCTCCTTACAGATTCATAGCCTTGATGCTTAACAGAATCTTTGGAAGAGCTCATGGCAGATTTTTCAAGTTAGAATGGATACCCATCATCTTTCATGTTGCAACCCAGGGGACGATTTTCAACTAGGCGAGCCTTGTATCAAGCAGTCTTTCTTCTTGCTTGGCCTCAGCCTTGGGAGGAGAATCCTAGAAAAGGTCTGAATTCTATATGAGTTCAATACTGATAGACTGTATATTATGCAACCAGCCTTTCCCTGGTCTTAGGTGCATCTGGGACAGGGAAAGAATGCCTATCTATGCTACTTACAAACCATTGTGGGCACATAAATATCATAGCCATTATAGAGAAATCTGTGAACATTTTCTTATGCCTCTATACACACTCATTTTCTTGAAGGAGTGTGATTGCATGTCGGAGGAGGCCATGCAAGTGATAGAAGAGTACGCAGATTACTACTTGACTGAAGATGGCATGTACTTTAGGATGTTTGGAGGTTCGAGAGCACCTTCCCTGCTGCCCAAATACGCAATTGATTACATTATCCACAAGGAGGCAGTCAGACAAGTGTTCATGGATGGAATAGGCAGCTTTCTCTTCGAGCATAAGAAGACCGCCTATCCTCCCTTGCCCTTCAGACTAGGAAGCTACAGGTTCACGAAGGTGAAACAAGCTAGTGAATTCGTAGAAGAGCTGGAGAGGTTCCATTTTGGCGAGATGCCCTATCACAGAAGTGACTCTCAAGGTAAATTTGCTGAGCATTGTAAGGAAAACAAGGTGCATTTTGAGTATACCCACCATTTTGATAGGGATGATTCTGTCTTCCGAAATGCCCCGAACATGACAGCACTGAAGAGAAGATTCAAGAAGAAAATCACCACCAAAGGTGGGAAAGGGGATGAACAGGCTAAGGTTGAGGAAGAAGCCAAAAGGAGAAATGAAGAATCCCAGAGGTTGGTGAAAGAAGCTGCAGAATGGCTGCATACGGAAGAAGAAGAGAAAAGAAGAGCTGCTCAAGAAGCAGCTGAGAAAGCAAAGGAAGGAGCCAAAGAAGCAGAAGAAGCAGCTAGAAAAGCAGCTGAAGAAGCGAAGAGAAAGCTCGATGAGGAGCTACAAAAGCAGGAAGCAGAGAGGTTGAAGCTGACACATACTGAGACAGAACAGTCTGTTTCTGAAACAACTGCAGGGCAGACCCAGGATGTTGAGAAACCCGAGGTTCAGGACCCACAAGTACCTGTTGACAGCACACCCATGGTCCCCACTCTCAAGTTGGTTCCTTTTGTACAGAAAAAGGGGGAAGAAATCCCTGATTTCAACATTGTTTATTATGATAGGGAAACAAAGAGAATAATGAAGAGAATAGAGAGGAAAGTAGAAGCAGGAAGCATGCCTGGTAAAATGATAACGGATACGGCTGTTATGTTAGGAACAGACCAAGATCCAAGGCTCACCATGAGAGCCGAAACTGCACTACTCCACGCCTCAGAAGATAACATGGACAAGGTAATAACTAACTTGGAGAAATCCAAGAAATCCTCTGCCCAGTTGAAAGATACATTGAGGAAAGAGAGGGAAGAAAGCAACATGCTCAAGAGGAAATATGAAGATATGCAAAGGGAAATTAAATCCTCAAGAGCTGAAGTACAGGCCCTCCAAGGAGAAATACAAGTTCTGGAAACAACACAGGAGTCTCTAGAGAGAGTACAGAAAGAATATCAAGAGTTAAGAACTGAAAAGGAATAGCTACAGGCAAAGGTGGAGGAACTAGAAGAGCAGCAAAAGATCCTTTTGGAAGCCAATACACTGCACACCCATGAATTGAGAAAGGAACATCAAGAACAGGTTTCTTCTTTGACAACTGCTCTGGAGGAAGCAAGAGAACAATAGGTTAACCTCTAGCCATTCAAAGAGCACGTCTTGGCCCAAAAAACCAAGATGCTGCAGCTACAGACTGCTGTTGAAGATGAGATATGTAGAGTGCTGCAGATCGATGGCAGATTGGAAGAAATCTTGGAAACTGCATCTCAGATCTCAGGACGTCCTCGAGGTCCTGACTGCAAGAATGGAAAGGTTGGAGAACAATGACAAAAATCCAGCAAAGCTGCCATCAAAAGATAAACAAGCCCTCAAGCGGTATTACGAATTAATAGAATTTGCTATTAACACTGCTGAGGATTTCAAGAAAACAGTCAAGAAGACGAAGGGAGCCTGTACAGAATTTTTTAGGAGAGTCCTCATCACATACAATTGGTGCTAGGTAGAAGCAGAGCAGAGACTGGATGATTTCCCAGACCACAATTTACTTGTGGAGATGTTGCAGAAAAGACATCAAGATGAAGTAGCAAGAATGCAACACATTAAGGCCATTGATGACCAGATTCTGAGAAGTGAAGTGGGCCATTCAGCAGTTAGTGTACAGCTTTTGGAAGACCAACTTTGGTTGAGCGCAGCCAAAGTGGAGGCTATAAAGAACCAGGCTGAGAAATTTGAAATCAACATTTAGTTTTTGGAACCCTGCGCATTTGAGGTCATCTCCTCTGAAGCTTCGGCTTGGAAGAAGTTTCTAGATGCCCAAGTGGGCCCCTCCACTTGAAGGATTGATTACTTTTGTAATATGTAACATTTTGTAAAAAGTAGGTGAGAAAATTCAAGCGTTGGGAAATGAAGCGTTGGGAAGCCCAAAGGTTACTTTGGGCAGCCCAACCATTTCACCTTTGTGCTGTAAATGTAATAGGCTAGGAGGAAAAAGGGACTTTTTCCCAGTTAGACTAGAAAGCAATATTGTAAGAAGAACTATTTCTCTTTGCAATAAAGAAATATGGTTTGCCTGTTGGAGAAAGATGGGTGGAATTTCCAAATGTTATGTTGTGGATGACTGAAAGATGAACTACTTTGTTTTCCATTTTTTGTCCATTAACCGTGAGATCGTTCTAACTCTCTGAACCTATGTTCTTGTTTAAATGATTTCTGGTTTATTTTGTGGAAATGTCACCATGAGTAATGTATGCTACTTATGAAATAGTTGGCTATCTGATTGTTGAAATATCTTTAATCTTTCATGTGTTGTAGATAAGAATATCAGCTACCTGTAATTTCTGTTTATAATGCATGAATAACCCACATTACTCATAAGTAAATCATATTTTGGCTCCCCGGGGATAGGTAGATAGACAGATAAATAGATAGTTAGTCCATTTCATTCTGCATATGTGATTTAGATGCTGGTGAGCCTAAGACGAGAGGTAAGAACCTGCGCATCACATTGTGACTGCTCCCTGCATCTCGACCACCCTGCATTGTTAGTTAGGCATTTGCATTTCATACATTAAGTCAAAAATACAAAAACTCGGTGGACCGGGCCGCAACCGGTAAAACCTTTTGTTTTTAGTACTTGACCTACGGTAGCCGGACCGCAAACCGGACGGATTCCCTATACCAAACAGTCAACAGGATAGTTGGGAACGTTGACTGGGGAGAATCCCTTACTGTTGTCACCTGCGAATTTCTAGGCCTCAACAATTCTGGCTCTAGAAGGAGGGCCGCCAGTGCATGGCTGGCCGTGTAAACTTAATTTCCCAAGATTACCTCACCAGCAGATGTTTGAAACTTGTAGCCTGGCCCAAGTACTGACAAGTTTCGGTTATACCTCTGAAGTAAGAAAGCCTATTCTCACCCTACATTATTCTTTGCTCAGACTCTTGTTCTTATACTTGTGCCTATGGCTGGCATAAATGTAAATCAGCCTAACCCTCTACCAGCATGGAGAGCTAGATCCCCTTTGAACCTTACACCGCCTTTGCATAACCTACCTCAGGCCTTTGACAAGCTATTGCCTAAGTTTGACCCCGAAGAAAGGACTACTGTAGATGACCACTTGCAAATATTTTATCTAGCATTAGAAGGGCTAAGGGCTGGGGAGTATGAAGATGTGGTCTGTAGACTTTTCCCGCACACCCTGAAAGGAGCAGCAGCATCCTGGTATTTCAGTCTCCCTGCAAATTCTATTCCTGATTGGGACACCTTCGAAAGGGTTTTCAGAAGTAAATACACAGCCCAAAAAACACATGCCTCATTAATGAAAGGTCTTGGTTGGTTAAGAAAAGAGAAGAATGAGAAGGTACATAGTTTCACTCAAAGATTTTCAATATACCTAAAAAACTTCTCTGAAGCTGACAGACCCTCAGACAAGGTCTTAATTGAATATTATACCTCAGCCCTTGGGCCTGAGCTGGCCATGTTTGCCAAGATGAAAGCCAAACCTACATTGGTAGAGACTTATGAAGAGGCTGAAAGAGTAGAGGCTGAGAGGGAAAGTGTAGAAGATAATCCTGATCTACCTGGAGAGAAAACTACAGATAGAAGAGCTTTACTGATGTCTAAACCTAAAGAGGATCACTCACTTGATTATCAGGGAATGTTTAAAATGATGCAGAAGCTATCCAACCGAATAATTGATCTGGAAAAGGAAAGGGACATCCGTAAAACTTATAATCCCTACTATTCGAAAAGAGAGGATAACAACCGATGGCAAGTCCCTCCACCAAATTTAGCAACAACAAGCATAACAGAAATAGTGGGGGATAATTTCTGTACTTTTCACCAACAACCTCATTCTGAAAAGAAGTGTCCTCAATGGTTATATTCAATAACATTGGTGATGAATAAGTTGTTGGACCCTCAATTGACTAAGGACAGTGATAAGGAGGAAAAGAAAAACCAGATCATGGAGAAACAAGATATTGATAACATGTTTTCATGGAATGGTGTCTCACTGTTTGACACTAAAGAGAGTACTCCTAAATATGAATGCACATCCACAACAATGAAGGACATGGGTTTAACAATTGAAGAAAATGCAATAAGTTCAAAGATTACACATCTGCAGGAGAATGTCAAGAGACAGGTAGCAGTGAAGGTTGAGGACAATACCCATAGAGCCAATACCCTCAACCAGGAGGCAGAGCCAATCACTGAGACTGTCAAACCTGTAGAAGAACAGGTAGGTGTTAATGGGGGAAACACTAATGAAATTGGAGAGCTTGAAGAGGATTTACCTACTCAAAACCAACCAGGAGAAGAAGATATAGAACCAGGTTGGGAAGAGAAGGCTGATACCCCACCTTTTTTGTTGACCCTAGAAATGCTGAATCATAATGTGCATAATTGCTTAGTGGATTCTGGATCAGCGGTAAATGTTATGCCACTGGAGATTTGCAAAAAGATTAATGGATAGTCAGAGTCCACATCCTGTGAAGTAACGCAATTAGACAGCACAGGTGTCAAAGTAGTGGGAGAAATGAAAAATGTCCTCATTCGCCTGTCTGCAAACAACAAAATTTTCCAATTTATTGACATCACTGTGGCTGACATACCTAGTGGATATGGGCTTATTCTGAATAGAGATTGGTCTGCCATGTTAAAAGGCTATTTTGCTTCGGATTGTTCTCATCTATTATTTCCTCTCAAGGGTACCCCAAATAAGATTAATATTTCGAGAGAGCCTTATATGAAGTATACTGTAACTAGGCTAGGGGATGGAAATGAATCTGCTAATTCTGTCCTGGGAAACTATCTGACTGAGTGTAAGCTAAGACATCATACCTTAAGCAAGGGCAGTGCTATGATTAACACTCAGCCTGGGCTCCTTCAACTTCCTCAAGCTGTAAGAGATGATTATAGAATTGTAGACATGTGTTCAGTTTCAAAAACAGCACAGCTAGACCATGGTTAGATATCTCATGTCTATGATCCAGCCCGCCCTTTAACTCTCTAGATTTAAAATTTTTCAGGAGTGGGAAAAAAAAATTTTCTCTTCCTTTTGCTTTGTACATAAATAAATTGTTTGTTTTCTTTGATTCTTTGAGGCTGTTTTCTTTTGTTAATTTAATGTTGTTTTCTGTTATTCTTACTGCTTGATTAGTAGTTCTTTTGGTTTTGAATAAAGAGGCAAACTTTTGGTTGCAATGGAAACATCAGGGTTCTTTATTAACTGAAATCTTGAGCAAAAGACTGTGATTTAAAACATAGAATGCCTTCTAATGACAGTGTCCCTAACTGGCCATGCATTCAGTGAAGTCTTACTTAACCCCTGTAAATAACTCGGAAGTAAAAGAGGTCTGGAATACTATTTCGAGGCTCCACCCATTTCACATCTTAAGTATCCAAGGGGGTGACAGCAAAAGACCCAGGAAAGGAAGCAGAATAAACAGTATATCATATATAAATGATCCCATACCATAATTTTAGAAAAGCTAAAAGCTATCAAGAGTCAAAACTCCTTGATGACAATGACAGTGCTCGACGGTCATTGTCTTATTGTTATTTTTGACCGTCGAGCACTGTCATTGTCATGCGTGTCATTCTCACGAGCTGCGAAGGATACCGTTGCTGGTACCCACGTCCAGGTGGCTCGACTGTGGACATTTGACCACTCATCTTCCCGTTGGTTACGTTGCAGTGCTAGGTAGGCTCGTTGGATTTTTCCCCGTTTCCGTTTAGGTATTTGATTAATTGTTTGTTACGGTTAGGGTGTTAAGTGCAGTCGTTTCCTTCATCCCGTTAATTTATATGCCTATTTAATTGGGGATTTTTATCATAAGTGTCTTGGGAGGGGGGTTTTTTGACCCACAGAATAGTTTGCACACCGACGTTGTCTTGCACCCTCTCGCGTAGTGGATGGGGGTTTGCTGCAGGAGGCCGTTACGCCGTCTGCACCAAGCTTCCCTATGTCTGATGATGGGTTTGCAGAGGGAGAGTTTTGTGGTTTTTTCTATAGCATTTGGTGGGTGCCCCTTTTGTTGAGATTTTCATTCTCCCCGTATCCTCAAACCCTAGCCTTTTTTTCCTGCGCAGTCCCACGCAACCAAATTCTTGCTCAGTTTCGAACCTGGGCCGGGGAAGGGGGTGTACCGCGATGCAGAATTCTTCACCATAGTTTGCACGGGGGGTTTTTCTTTGACCAAACGTGCCCTAGAAACCCGCATCCTTAAATAGCGAGCATTTCGCCACACTGTTCTGCGCGTTGTTATTTTTAAACCCTAACCTGTGGAGGAGATGTGTCACAGCGTTCAGTTTGTTAACCAGAAATCGCATGGGTAGTGATGTTGTTAAAAGCTTCATTTGAGGGCTTGTGTAGTTTTACCCTATTTGTCCCACGCAGTGATTTGATAATGGTACCCGCAGAGAGCGGAAGCTTTGGGCATGTTAATGTAGATGTTTTTCGCCCGATTTTATTGGCAGAATTTTCAGTGGTAGATTGCATAATCTTACTGCATATAACTATTTTCAATCATGCTAGACATACAATGGGTCACTGAACACTACACATCGGGTTTTAATACTCCTGTTAGTTAGGCCATTTCAAGCTATACATGCATATATTTGCTTCACTCACTGATTGCTTTAAATACAGAAGAAGTAAAACGCTGCACATTGTCATATAAATGCCTGCAAATTGAATTGTTTAATGTTACAATGTTATATATGGCAGGAAGAGCTCATCATGTCAAAGAGACAGAAGAAGAAAGCCCCGGTGATCGAAGAAGAGCCAGAAGTAGAAGTTGTCACTACGACAGAATACATATACGAGGACACGAAGTGCATTTCTGGCATTGAACTGGAATATCAGTGGAGGGAAATCTATAGACTGATCACCCAAAGAGAGGTCCCTAACATGGGCTTAGAAGAAGAGTCCATTTATGCCAACATAGAGAAATCTTCTCTTATGAAGGTTGCCACCAGACCAGAGCTGTTCCCATGCTCTGAAGTAATTGGCTGGATTCTGCCTCGGGCGGATGTATCCACAATGATCCTGGGGAATGTTAAGAAACAGGGCTATGCTGCATTTAGCCCTGGATATGTGGCATTGGCTTATCACTTGCCAGAAGCTCAAGTATTCTTATCTAATGATTGGCTGAACAATATTAGAATGGAGCTGGTAGAGACTCTTAAGAGGATGCTGTTGCAGGGAAAACATTACCGATACAGACCGACGAGCGAGTATGATACATCGAGCTTAAGGGCTCCCTACATATTCATAGCCTTGATGCTTAACAGAATATTTGGAAGAGCTCATGGCAGATTTTTCAAGTTAGAATGGATACCCATCATCTTTCATGTTGCAACCCAGGGGACGATTTTCAACTGGGCGAGCCTTGTATCAAGCAGTCTTTCTTCTTGCTTGGCCTTAGCCTTAGGAGGAGAATTCCAGAAAGGGTCTAAATTCTATATGAGTTCAATACTGATAGACTGTATATTATGCAACCAGCCTTTCCCTAGTCTCAGGTGCATCTGGGACAGGGAAAGAATGCCTGTCTATGCTGCTTACAAACCATTGTGGGCACATAAATATCATAGCCATTACAAAGAAATCTGTGAACATTTCCTTATGCCTCTATACACACTCATTTTCTTGAAGGAGTGTGATTGCATGTCGGAGGAGGCCATGCAAGTGATAGAAGAGTACGCAGATTACTAATTGACTGAAGATGGCATGTACTTCAGGATGTTTGGAGGTTCGAGAGCACCTTCCCTGCTGCCCAAATACGCAACTGATTACATTATCCACAAGGAGGCAGTCAGACAAGTGTTCCTGGATGGAATATGCAGCTTTCTATTCGAGCATAAGAAGACTGCCTATCCTCCCTTGCCCTTCAGACTAGGAAGCTACAGGTTCACGAAGGTGAAACAAGCTGGTGAATTCGTAGAAGAGCTGGAGAGGTTCCATTTTGGCGAGATGCCCTATCACAGAAGTGACTCTCAAGTTAAAGTTGCTGAGCATTGTAAGGAAAACAAGGTGCATTTTGAGTATACCCACCATTTTGATAGGGATGAATCTGTCTTCCGAAATGCCCCGAACATGACAGTACTGAAGAGAAGATTCAAGAAGAAAATCACCACCAAAGGTGGGAAAGGGGATGAACAGGCTAAGGCTAAGGAAGAAGCCAAAAGGAGAAATGAAGAAGCCCAAAGGTTGGCGAAAGAAGCTATAGAATGGCTGCATACGGAAGAAGAAGAGAAAAGAAGAGCTGCTCAAGAAGCAGCTGAGAAAGCAAAGGAAGCAGCCAAAGAAGCAGAAGAAGCAGCTAGAAAAGCAGCTGAAGAAGTGAAGAGAAATCTCGATGAGGTGCTACAAAAGCAAGAAGCAAAGAGGTTGAAGCTGACACAGACTAAGATAGAACAGTCTGCTTCTGAAACAACTGCAGGGCAAACCCAGGATGTTGACAACCCCGAGGTTCAGGACCCACAAGTACCTGCTGCTAGCACACCCATGGTCCCCACTCTCAAGTTGGTTCCTTTTGTGCAGAAAAAGGGGGAAGAAATCCCTGATTTCAACACTGTTTATTATGATAGGGTAACAAAGAGAATAATGAAGAGAATAGAAAGGAAAGTAGAAGCAAGAAGCATGCCTGGTAAAATGATAACAGATACGGCTGTTATGTTAGGAACGGACCAAGATCCAAGGCTCACCCTGAGAGCCGGAACTGCACTACTCCACGCCTCAGAAGATAACATGGACAAGGTAATAACTGACTTGGAGCAGTCCAAGAAATCCTCTGCCCAGTTGAAAGATACATTGAGGAAAGAGAGCGAAGAAAGCAACAGGCTCAAGAGGAAATATGAAGATATGCAAAGGGAAATGAAATCCTCAAGAGCTGAAGTACAGGCCCTCCAAGGAGAAATACAAGTTTTGGAAACAACACAGGAGTCTCTAGAGAGAGTACAGAAAGAATATCAAGAGTTAAGAACTGAAAAGGAACAGCTACAGGCAAAGGTGGAGGAACTAGAAGAGCAGCAAAAGATCCTTTTGGAAGCCAATACGCTGCACACCCAAGAACTGAGAAAGGAACATCAAGAACAGGTTTCTTCTTTGACAACTGCTCTGGAGGAAGTGGGAGTACAATAGGTTAACCTCCAGCCATTCAAAGAGCACGTATTGGCCCAAAAAACCAAGATGCTGCAACTACAGACTGCTGTTGAAGATGAGAGATGTAGAGTGTTGCAAATCGATGGCAGATTGGAAGAAATCTTGGAAACTGCATCTTATTTTGTGGACAGATCTCAGGACGTCCTCGAGGTCCTGACTGCAAGAATGACGAGGTTGGAGAACAATGAGGAAACTCCAGCAGAGCTACCATCAAAAGATAAACAAGCTCTCAAGCGAGATTACGACTTAATAGAATTTGCTATTAACACTGCTGAGGATTTCAAGAAAACAGTCAAGAAGACGAAGGGAGCCTGTACGGAATTTTTTAGGAGAGTCCTCATCACATACAACCAGTGCCAGGTAGAAGCCGAGCAGAGACTGGATGATTTCCCATACCACAATTCATTTGTGGATATGTTGCAGAAAAGACATCAGGATGAAGTAGCAAGAATGAAACACATTAAGGCCATTGATGACCAAATTCTGAGAAGTGAAGTGGGCCATTCAGTAGTTAGTGTACAGATTTTGGAAGACCAACTTCGGTTGAGCGCAGCCAGAGTGGAGGCTATAAAGAACCAGGCTGAGAAATTTGAAATCAACATTCAGTTTTTGGAACCCTGCGCATTTGAGGGAATCTCCTCTGAAGCTTCGGCTTGGAAGAAGTTTCTAGATGCCCAAGTGGGCCCCTCCACTTGAAGGATTGATTACTTTTGTAATATGTAACAATTTGTAAAAAGTACATGAGAAAAGTCAAGCGTTGGGAAATGAAGCGTTGGGAAGCCCAAAGGTTACTTTGGGCAGCCCAACCATTTCACCTTTGTGCTATAAATGTAATAGGTTAGGAGGAAAAAAGGGACTTTTTCCCAGTTAGACTAGAAAGCAATATTGTAAGAAGAACTATTTCTCTTTGCAATAAAGAAATATGGTTTTCCTGTTGGAGAAAGATGGGTGGAATTTCCAAATGTTATGCTGTGGATGACTGAAAGATGAACTACTTTGTTTTCCAGTTTTTGTCCATTAACCATGAGATCGTTCTAACTCTCTGAACCTATGTTCTTGTTTAAATGATTTCCAGTTTATTTTGTGGAAATGTCACCATGAGTAATGTATGCTGCTTATGAAACAGTTGGCTATCTGATTGTTGAAATATCTTTAATCTTTCATGTTTTGTAGATAAGAATATTAGCTACCTGTAATTTCTGTTTATAATGCATGAATAACCCACATTACTCATAAGTAAATCATATTTTGGCTCCCCAGGGATAGGTAGATAGACAGATAAATAGATAGTTAGTCCATTTCATTCTGCATATGTGATTTAGATGCTGGTGAGCCTAAGACGAGAGGTAAGAACCCGCGCATCACATTGTGACTGCTCCCTGCATCTCGATCACCCTGCATTGTTAGTTAGGCATTTTCATTTCATACATTAAGTCAAAAATACAAAAACTCGGTGGACAGGGCCGCAACCGGTAAAACCTTTTGTTTTTGGTACTTGACCTACGGTAGCCGGACCGCAAACCAGACGGATTCCCTATACCAAACAGTCAACGGGCTAGTTGGGAACGTTGACTGGGGAGAATCCCTTACTGTTGTCGCCTGCGAATTTCCAGGCCTCAACAGGGCCTTAGATCCATTTTATCCATTTGAAATTCAAATTTTCGTGCATTAAATGTCAAAATACAGCTGGGTGAAGATGGGACAAGGTATCATCAATTCAAATTTTCGTTCATTAAATGTCAAAATCTAGCTGTGTGGGGATGGGACAAGGGTACAAGCGATATGGTAAGTTTTTTCTTGGGACCGGAGGATACACCTACCAAAACCAGTGAATGCATGGAATAGGAAAAGGGAATAGTTTAAAGTACGATGATCGCCTGAGAATTTCTCCTAGCGAAATCGTTGCATTTCTAGACTGCTCCTAAATACAAGTAACATGTGTTCAAATAACGTACAAAATGTACATCTACTTTAAAGTAGTGGTGTTAGTCGCCCATCACTAATAAAACAATGGTTTGTGGGTTTTTTTGTGTGGTGGACACCCATGGTATACAACTTGACACATGTTCAAATAACAATCAAAATGTACACCGATTGTGAAGAACTACAGAGATGACATGGAGGTGAAGATTATGTACCACGTTTGTAATGATAAATCCGGAAAAGGGTTCCAACCTGAAAGTGACTGTGCTCCACTTTTCACTAAATATATACTTTGTAATCCATGTTTACACCAATATTTTTGATGTCAATTTTGTAAAATAAAATTAATTATAATGTATATTTTTTTTTAAGTGAAGTTTGCAGGCATTCACTTTCTTTATGAACTCAAAAATAAAACAATAGGTGTCATTACTATTATCATAATTTTTTTAATGTTAAAACACATTATTAATATTATAATATTTTAAAAGTTAAAAAACGCTAATCATTAGTATTATCATTAGAGTATTTTTATTGAATTTATTAAAATAATTAAGGTGAGAAAATAAATTAAAAAAATAGAAAATTACATGAAGAAAACTAAAATTTATTATGAACAACAAAAATTTGTGTTGCAGCGTATTCACTAAATTTTTTTGTCCAAGCCAAAAATGAGAACACATGGAGCATTGATAGTAAGCCCGAAAAGAATAGGGAATCGTTAACCAATAATCCCACGAGCCCATAAAGTGCAGGAGGGGAAAATTAGGTATGTGCTGGGGTGTGACATTTACATGGAGCGTGTTGAGGCACTGTGTTTGAGGGCTCTCATCGGCAGAATTGAATACTGTCATATGGGGAAGAAAGACTAGATAGCTTGGGCTACACTGGAAGCCCCTGCTCACTTATGTGTCCATGATTAGTCTGCTCGCAAAGGGGTGGTTGGTGTTTGTTTTCCTGGAGGATGCCCATGCATCGGCCATACTTGATTTTCTCTCGAGAACTGGGGTAGGTTCTCTGGTCCTTATTCGCTGGCATGCACATTTTGACCCCCTTCGGGAGAGGGTTAGAAAAAGGAATTTGTGGGTCTTGCTCCCTGCTCTTCCCTTTCCACTGTGGAGCTGGGGTTTCTTGGAGGGTACAGCCAATACCATTGGATGATTTGTTGCTATGGAATATGACTTTCAGCACTCTTATGACAAGAGAATGGCAAAGATTCTGGTTGAATTGGATATCTCAGATTGTCTCCCTGCGGGTATTGAAATCCTCTGTCTTGACCGTCTGTTCACTCAGCATTTGGATTACCTCAACATTCCATTTCGTTGCAGCAAGTGCAGGGATCTGGGCCATTTGAGAAGGGACTGTCCAGTTTTACTCCATGGTGCTGACAGTCCAAGTTCTCAACTCTCTCCTCCTGCGCGGCAGATGGTTCCTTCTAGCTTCGAGTGTTTACTACGAGAACACCCCTCTCCGGCTTAGGCTCCTCTGTCAAAATGTATTTATTCTCAATCTTGCTCGTTTTTTGGAGACATGTCTGATCAGGATCTTTTTCTTATGGATGAATTGGAGGGGAATGCCTCTCACCCTTCAACTATTGTGGGCATTGAACCATCAGATAACTACCTTTCTGTCCGAGCCCACCTTTGTATCCTATGATGATCCTTCTTTACTGCAGCCATCAAACCCTTCTCCTTCTAATATTACTCCTCATAATAAAAATGAGCCAGGTTCTACTTTTTTGGCCAGCGATTTCCCTCCTTTGGTGAGAGTAGGCTCTCTTGTCATTTATTCCCTTCCTCGCAGTCCCGTCTCTTCTCCTTCCTTCTCTCCAGAAATCATTGGATATTTTATCTACCAAAACTCCTATCTTGCCCTCTACCCTTCCGCTGGACTCCGTATGTTTTGAAAATGTAACTATTCGCAAAAAGAAGAAAGCTTCCATTCTTGTGATGGACAGGGATCCTAGCGCTCAAACCTATACTCCCTTGTCTACCAGATTAAAAAATGTGGCAAGGAACTCGTCCGCATCCTCTCCTCAGGTTCTTAGAGCTTTGTCACCAAATATTGGTGGTTCTTAATGAAAATTATCTCTCTCAATGTTTGAGGCTTGGGAGGCTCGACCAAACAAAAGAGTCTCCGCCACCTTCTCGTGTCCGTCTTTCCTGAATTAATTCTCCTTCAAGAAACTATGAGTAGCACCTGCCCTGCTCTTTTAGCGTTCTCCAAGCTTCATCCTGGCTAGGAGTTTTGTGCTATCAATTCAAAGGGCCTCTCAGGTGGTATTCTCTTGGGATGGAACCCCCTTAGGATGAGGTGCAAGGCTTTTAAAACTCTAGCAGGCATCCTTCTAAAGGCTCGATTCAGGGGCTCTCACTTATCCCTCTCCATTTTGAATTGTTACAGCCCCTACCTCAATCGTGATGTTTTTTGGAACTCGGCTACTCGGGGTGGTCTCCTTTCCCTACCCAATCTAATCCTTGTAGGGGATCTCAATCTTACTCTTAATGCTTCTTAAATTTGGGGAAGTAAAGCTCAGATTGATCCTCTTGGGTCGTTCTTCACTCAAGTTTTTGTGGACTATGATGTGGTGGATATTGCACCTTCTTGTGTTGGGCCTACCTGGAGAAATGGTAGGGCTAGGGAGGAGGGAATCTATAAAAGACTTGACATATTTTTAATCTCAACAAGCTTGATTGATCTGCTCCCTTGGCATAGGGTTTGGTCATCCCCTTCTATGGTTTCAGATCACTATCCAGTTTGTTTTGAGTGCATGGAGGAGCCTAGCATCCCTAATTTTCCTTTTAAGTTCAATCATGCCTGGGTTTCAGATGAAGATTTTTCCAGGATGGTCAAAGAAGAATGGACCAGTCTGACTCTCAAAGATCATTCGAATGAGATGGATGCTCTTTCGCAGAAGCTCCGGTTGTTAAAAAGAAAGGAAAAAGCTTGGACACGTACTAAATCCTTGGCTATGAAACATGATCTTATTTCCATTGAGTCAGAAATTAAGAGTCTGTTGGGGTCTTCTGCGTCGGGAATCCTCTCCTCATATGATCACATCAGGCTCTCCGAACTCAGGAGTAAAATGAAGCTTCTGTTGGATCATGAATTACTTTTAGCCCTTTTGCAAAGTAGGATGACTTGGGAAAATCTGGGGGATACAAACACAAAATATTTTCATTTTGTGGTATCTGCTCAAAGGAATCAAAATGCCATTTGGGGCCTTACAGAGGATATGGGGAACTTGATTGAAGATGATAAGGGTTTAAAAGATCTTGGTGTCAAGTGTTTTTCTAAGATTTTCAGCGATGACAATTTGACTAACAGTGTGGCTCAGCTGAAGGTCATACGATTGTTCCCTTCTTTTATTCTTCAGGAGGAAACTGAAACATTCACTCATCAAATTTCCTTGGAGGAAGTGGAGCAGGCTTTAAAATCTTTCAAGCGGGATAAAAGTCCTGGGCTAGATGGATGGCCGGTGGAATTCTTTTTGGATTTCTTTGACATTTTGGGAAATGACCTCCTGAAAGTGGTTGAATTCTCCAGACTAAATGGAAGAGTCTTACCCTCCTTGAATTCTACCTTCATTGCCCTCATTCCAAAGAAACAAAAACCTCTTCCTTTCATTGACTTTAGACCCATATCTCTTTGCAATTTATTATACAAACTTATCTCCAAAATTGCGGCCTTACACTTGAAGCCCTTCCTGGATAAGTTTATTTCGCCCCAGCAATTTGGGTTTCTGAAGAATAGGCATATCGTTGAGCCCATTGCTATTACTCAAGAGGTTTTACACTCAGTAAAGACTAAAAACAAGTGTTCCCTTATTCTCAAGCTTGACTTGTCAAAAGCTTTTGACAGGGTGAATTGGTCTTTTCTTAGACTCATCCTTCTTCAAAGAGGGGTCCCCTTGGTGGGTGTCAATTGGATTATGGGTTGTTTATCATCTGCAAACTTTTCCCTGCTTGTAAACGGTACCTCCTCCAATTTTTTTCCTACTTCCAGGGGTATTAGGTAGGGTTGTCCACTCTCTCCCCTACTGTTTATTCTTGTTATTGAGGGGCTTCGTCTTTTAATTGAAGATGCTCGGACCAATGGCAGGATCAAGTGTATCATCATTTCACCTCAGCTATCACTCACTCATCTGTTATTTGTTGACGATGCGATTCTCTTCGATATAGGAACTTTTGAAGCATGGGTTGCTTTCAAAGTCATTTTGGATAATTTTTGTGCAGCCTCGGGTATGTGTATCAATATGGGCAAATCCTGTTTTCTTTTCAATAATGTGGAGGAGGGAATCTTAAACAGGATTTCTCATTCTCTATCTTACAAGTATGACCATATCTCTCTGGGTTTCAATTATTTCGGCTATTTCATCAAGCCTCTTGGTTATTTGGTAAAGGATTGGAACTGGCTTGTAAAAAGTTTTTAGAAGAGAATTCAGCATTGGACCCATCGGTTTCTCTCTCTGGGGGGTAGACTTGTCTTGATCAGGGTTTTTCTCACCAGTATGCCTATTTACTGGCTGGCTCTTGTTCCTATTCCTAAGTCGACTCTAGACAAGCTCAGAAAGTTGATTTTTTCTTTCTTATGGGGTTCTTCTGCAGAAAAGAGAAAGTACCACTTGGTGGACTAGTTGTCTCTTTCGCGACCCACCTCCCTCGGAGGTTGGGGTATTAAGCATTTGGGCTGGTTTAGTCTCTCCTTGCATTTGAAAAGTTTATGGATGGTCCTTAAAGGGACTAGGATCTGGCATCAAATCTTGTCCACAAAATATTTAAAGAAACACTCTGTGGTGTCTTGGATTCGTCAAAAGTATTTTTCTGCAAATGGAGTTTCAGTGATTTGGAATGGCTTTCTTCTTACACTCACCTAGGCTGGAAGATGTCTCTCATGGTAAGTGGGGAATGGGATCGATACTCTCATTGGCTCGGATACGATCGTGGGCACATACACATTCACCGTATTCCCTTCGGATCTTTGTGCATATCTCGAGGATTATGGCATCTCCTCCATGGAACATGCCTGTAATCTTTCACTTGAGGCTCCAGGATACTGGCTTGCTGCAGAGGATTTGGAATTGGGGGTAGAGTGGAAATTATTATGGGACAAGTATATCTCAGGGCTTGAACATGGTAGAATTAGACTCAATCATCAGCACGATTCTCTGATCTAGACTCACAAATGACAGAATGGGGATATCACTGTTGCTCTAGGGTACGATCTTATTTCAAACTACTTTCTTGAGCCCACCTTGTTTCAGAATCAGTTTTTGGAACTGCTGTGGTCCTTCAGCATCCCTTCTAAAATTAGGTGCTTTATTTGGCTCATTGTTGGGAATCACATTTTAACTTGGGAAAATCTCATGAAACGCAGATGGTTGGGACCTGCCATGTGTGCCCTTTGCAGGAATGGTGAAGACTCGGTTCGACACCTCTTCATCAATTGTATCACGACCAAGAGGGTTTTCTTCATCATTTGTGAGAAATTTTGCGTTCCTCCCTTATTAAATTGCTCTGTCAGTTCTTTTTTAGAACTCTGGTTTAAGAAATTCTCAGCTCACTCTGATTTTATCTATTTGCCTCTTTTTATTTATTGGAGTGTATGGAAAATGAGAAACTATAGTATTTTTTAAGACAAGAAGGTTTTTGTGTCTAGCATCATACACCATGTGGAGTATCTCTTTCACTTGTACCTTGTCCAGAAGCTGAAGAAGAAGATAAAATGTATTGGAATCAGACCATGGATCTTTTATCCTTGTGGTTTCTTTGAAGGGGCCGTTGTGGGGAACATTGGTGGTGCTAGGTTTATGTTGCTACTGAGTGACTCTCACACCCTTAGCTTCTCTTTGGGTTGTGGCATGAGCACCAATACCAGGGCAGAACTTCTTGCTCTTTGGGCACTTCTTGCTGTTTCAAAGCATTTGGGGATCCCTCTCCTCACTATCTTTGGAGACTCCTTAGTCATTCTAAATTGGGAAAATAGGAATGCATCCTTGGATTCTCCTAGTTTGGACCACTGGTGAAAAGGTCCCTTATGCATAAGGTCCCTTATGCATAATTTCTCTCGGTTGACAATCAAGCATATCTATCATGAGCATAATCAGCAGGCTGATTTTCTTTCAAAGAAGGCTTTTGTTTTAGATCCTGGATTTGGATTTTTCACCGAGTATCTTGATGGCATGATCATTGATCATGGGAACTTTCAGCTTTTTTAAAGCATGGTGTTGGGACTCATTCCCTTCTTTTTTGGCACTTGAAACCTCATTTTCTTTTTGATGGACTGGATTGGGTTTTTTATGAAGAGACTATTAGCCTTTTCATTGTGCTTAAGATGGATAAGCTTGATTGTTAATCATTACTCCTCATAGATCTACCCGATCTCTCTGGTTAAAAGTATTACCTCTCTTCTTGTTGAGTGGAAGTTTTGTTTGCATGAAGGTTCTTGTGTTTCTCCTTTGCTCTTGCAGTAAGGATTGATGGTTGTACCTGTATATCTTAGTGATTAGAGGGATTCCCAAATGTTGCTTGTTACGCAAGATGGAAGCCTGGCTATGAAGGCTGTATGTATATGATGTCCTTTGATTCATAATATGAATATCAAGGTCTGGCATTTTTTCCTCTTGAGAAAAAAAAAGCCCACGAGCCAACATTCTTAAAGAATCCTTTGAACTCATGGATTCTTAGAAAAAGGCACTAGAATTTACCACTATGCACACCAAAATGTTGGTAATTACATCGGGATACCAAAACGTAGTAATTGCATCCAGATCTTGATCATTCTGAAAAAAAAATGACATTTTAATGGAGCAGCACTATCTATTTATTCCTATAGAGATTCTAATTCCATGTCTATTTTTTGAAATATTTTACAAAGAATTTATCTTTTGTAGTATATGAAGCATGTCTAGTGTTTATTCTAAATTCTGTGTATAGTGACATGACATTTCTCTGCATGAAAGATTTGGCTTTGCAAGTGTTCTAAGCCATTGGATGGGACCAAAAATATGTTTAGACTACCTTATTGCAATTGTAGCCATTAAAGAAGCTAGATGTGTTGAGTCAGTGACCACAACTTGACAACTTTGGGTAGAAAGTAACCTTGGGTGTAAATTGTTCACTAGAAGATGAGTAAAAAAGGACGAAGTTTCAAATGATTAATTGTGGCCATTGAGGCAATAATGAGAGGATTCACTTCCCATTCCTAATGTTATTATTGCATTTAGTGTAAGTCAGTGTCCAGAGAATAGAGGCAACGATAATTTGTGTGCAACTTGTTAATTTTTATTGAATGTGCATATTGTGAAAATTTTAAAGTATTGTATATTTTGTATTATTCCTATTGTTCAAACTTAGTGTAAAGAAATCAAATGAAGAAACAATCCATAAAACGACATAACTTAAATCATTGTGTGTAGAAGCTATGCCTTACCACTAGATGGTCACTAGTTTAGTTTTGTCTACAGTTTGTTATATGTTGGTGGGTCTTGTGAATCCAAGACCATCAATTACAGTCTATCCTTGTATGTTTATGGGTTTGAGTACAGGTCAAGTTGTATGATTGACTTTTGACTGCTTTTCTAACATTTGAGTTGGCAACCTCGGATACATTGGCAGAGTGAAGTGTGTCAATATAGTTAGTCATTACAAGTGTGTCAATGATGGTTACAGGAAATTGTATCTTAACTGGATCAAAGCGGTAATATCTAATTTGATGGTTGAAAAAAAGCATAGTTCATGAGATTTCAGAGTGGATCACGATTCAAATGAAGACTAAACCATACATAGATTAGAGTCGAAAAATTATGTGTGCTTTTATTTGTAATGTAAACATTAAGAGAGGGGGGTGTTAGAGTTAATGTTTATCATGTGCTAGATAAAGTTCTAGATAATATTGAGTGGTTGTTGTAGATAGAGATGTAATAAATAAGGTGCTCACTACACTATGGAGAAGTGTCTAGAACAAACACTTTATAGTCATGTTGATTGTGTTTCTAGATCAATGGTCTAGAGTTATTAACCAATTTATAAATATGTGTGCTTGGATTGAAATGAAAAACAATTAAGTTTATGTGTGTAATATAGCTTACCAATAAATATAACATTGTAATCCCCCACGCTCCTCAACTTTCTTTTGAACTCGCTTTCTTCAATGTATTCATATGGTTCTTGGTGGGCCATGAGAAACTAAAATTTTGATTAGATTCATAGGTGTCTTGAAAGCTTAAAAGTATTAATTTAATTTTATATATCCCTATATATCTATGTGGATTCTAGAATTTGAATTGTTTTGAAGGATATACTAATGCTTTGGTTCTATTCTAGTTAAATCTATAGATTTTTGTTTTTGGACACAACGTGAGCATTAATTGATGAGCAAACAAATAGACATCAAAGTATGATCTAGGTAAATTCATTGACCACTTAGCAACTTGTAAGTGTGTTAAGAAGTGAGCTATTCATAATAAAGGGATGTTGTGCAGACTTCTTCATTCCTCTAAAAATGGGTTTATTTCATCTATTAACCAAAGCATTGGTTTTCCCTTTAGTCTTAGAAAATGGGTTGGTTACATCTCTTGGCCAGAGGTTTGTTTTCATCTCTCAAGTAACGAAGCATGGGAGTAGATCAAAATGCACTAGTTGTATCTCTTGGCCAATGAAGCTTGGAAATGGAGTTCTTAAGCAATGCTTTAGTTGTATTAGCTTGTAAAAGTGGTCATCCTATCACCAAAGTCTATACACATGGATAACATGTGAAAAAATTCATACAGATATTTGTTAGAAAGGTGATGTGTAATAACCTCAACATACCCAAAGGTGGACACTTTGAAAATGAATTCAAGTTAATAGTATGAAGACATTTTTTATAAAAATAAAGTGTATTTAATTAATGTAAATTAGGATATTAAATTAATACATCATTGAATTAAAGACTTTTCCAACTCAAATTAAGACTTCCCCATCCTTTGTAACTCCTAAGTTGAAACCTAACAAATCCATTAATAAATCAAATTTCCTTGATACAAGGAAAAATAAAACCTGAAAACTTTTGATTCAACAAGAAAAGTAATCAAAGTAAATGATTCAAGAAAGGTATTCTATCAAACATCGACCAACTTAGACTATATAGATTTTTGTTTTGTTTTGGTGAAATCTAAATTTTGAGGTATTTAATTTTTTTAAATGCATTTAATTTAGACAAATAATATCAATAATTCTAAGAACTTTTAAATATTTTCAAATATATTTCCCACCAAATAAACCAAAAATAGTTAAAAACTAAACCACTCATTTAAATTTGAGTCCTAACAATTTTATAAAATGATACTTATATGAACAATTTCATATGAAACTAATGTTTTTGTTCTAACATTGTATGAAAGTAATGCTTTATGTAGTAGATGGGCCAATGCCCTTATGTAGTAGATGGGCTAACATTGTTCTTCAACACCTTCATGTTCTTCTAAATCAGTTGTTTAGCTCGTCTCAGAGATGGGCCGACCCCCATAGGCTCCTCAGCTTCTCACAATAAATCCTTTCCAACGATGTCAAGTCTTCAACACCTTCAAGTTCTTCTAAAACACAACATCCATAAATATTTAATGTTCAAAGCTTCGGGAGATGGGCCAACCCCCTTATGCTCCTCAGCTTCAGACAATAAGATGTCTGAAGCTCCTCCAAAGATACCAATGTTTCAAGACTTGGCAACTGCTCCAACGTATGACAACCCTTAAGGTTCAACACTCGTAGTTTTGAAAGAGGACTTGACCATTCTATTTTCCTCAATTGATCACAGTGAGTCAATTCTAGTGTTGTGAGAGAATCCGGCAGTTGAAGGTTGGGGCAATTAATACTTTCTCTTTATTCTTCAACCATATTAAATGACACCTCACGTAAACTCCAACAGCTACTTATTCTTAACTCAGTCAGCTGATTCAACTGTCCAAGGGAATCCGACAAAGATTCCAATCTTCCGTAGCGCTCCAAGTTCAAAGACTTCAAGTTCTTTAGCTCTCCAATGTTACTTGGCAATACTTCAATGCTGGAAGCGACAAGTGTTCGAGCATGCAGATGGTTCCAAGGGTTTTTCTTGTTAATTTACAAAAAGAACATAAATTAAGATATCTAAGTAGGGTTAGAGTCCCCAAGGAATCTGGAAGGCTATAAATATGAGAGGATGATAACTGGATGTGTTCTAAGTTTGTTATATTCTCGAAGCATTGCGGCAGAGATGTTATTGCACTATCCCGAACGATCAATTCCCAAAAGATTTATATAGACGTGAAAGTTGAAACTCTTCACCCCTAGTCCCAGACCTCCCCAACTTCTAGGAAAAGACCGTGTAAAAGATGAACTGCAACTTGCATTTTGCATACAGTAAAAGGAAGGGAAACGACATGTCCAACTATAAAGTGAGTGGTACATCTACTTTAAAGTAGATGTCAAATCCTGTTTAGATGGATAAAAAATAGGCATTGAACATATATACTTGGAAGAGGAGTCCGGCAGATTGTGGGTCTAGTTATCAATGTCTGAGGCCCACACCCACACCAACGTATGCACATCAACAACTTTTCACACCAGAGATCCAGGAACAGCGGAGCGGGATTGATGGTGGTTTGAAAAATCATCAACAAATAGGGAAGTGAGATATGTCGTGGTTTGAAAACTATTCGGTAAGTAGATAAGCATTAACAGATGGAATTACGTCGTGGGCGGCAGATGGCGGTAGTAGCAGGACGTCGAATGATGGGTGACAGAGCATAAACAGAGACGGAGATAGAGTGGGAATAGTGTTGTCGCTGGAGGCGACCACATCTGATTGCCAACATAGGGGAAAATCGTCTCCTCGTTAGACAACTATGTTTACAATATTCCATTTGAACAAGCTGCATATCTCGGAATCTATATGGCTTGTCCTTCCATGAGCGTCATCATTTATCTCGTAGGCATCTCCCCATTTACTAGTGGTTAGCTCGATCATGAGCGATGGTGACCTACGCATTCATTTGGCCAGTGGGATGCACGGTACAGGTTGTGTCAGGAATGGTGGGAACAAAGTCCAACCTAGGGATTGTTGGGAGGTATAATCGATGCATGGCATTATGGATGAAACTTCACTCTCTCGTGTTTGAGTTTAAAAAAAATTAACCTTGGATTGGGGTTTTCATTGATCAATATTACATAATGAGCATATATATATAGGAGTTGTCTAATGAGGGGACAATTTTCCCCTATGTCGACGATTGAACGTGGTCATCTCTAGTGACAACACTATCCCCACTCTGTCTCCATTAATGCTCTATCACCCATCATCCGTCGTCTTGCTACCACTCCCTCCCGCCGCCCACGACATAAGTCCATGCATTAATGCTTATCTACCTACCGAAGAGTTTTCAAACCACGACATATCTCGCTTCCCTGTTCTTGGATGAGTTTTCAAACCACCATCAATCTCGCTCCCATGTTCCTACGTCGGGGGCGGGGGTGGCAGCAAGACGGGGGATGATGGGTGACAGAGCGTTAACAGAGACAGAGTGGGGACATTGTTGTCGCTGGAGATGACCACATCCAATCGTCGACATAGGGGAAAATCGTCCCCTCGTTAGACAACTCTGGTAGATAAGCATTAATGCATGGACTTATGTCATGGGCGGCGGGCGGTGATGGAAACAGGACGACAGATGATGGGTGGCACAGCGTAAACGTAGAGCATTAACAAAGATGGAGTGGGGACAGTGCTATCACTGGAGGCAACCATGTCTAATCACCAGCATTGGGGAAAATCGTCCCCTCGTTAGACAACTCCACAAAGAATAGGGAAGAGTTAACCCATAAGCCCATGGATTGACACTATTAAAGAATCCTTTAAATTTACCAATATGCACACCAAAATGTTGATAATTGCATCGGGATACCAAAATGCAGTAATTCCATCGGGATACCCAAATGTAGTAATTGCATCCGGATCTTGCTCATTCTGGAAAAAAAAAGACGTTTTGGAGCAGGACGATCTGTTTATTCATACAGAGATTCTAATTCCATGTCTATTTTTGAAACTTTTTTCAAAGAGATTAAATTTTTTAGTATATAAAGCCTCTAGTGTTTATTCCAAATTCTCTATATAGTGACATTTATGTGCATGCAAGATTTGGTTTTGCAAGTCTTTTAAGCCATTGGATGTTCCAGAAATATGTTTAGACTATCCTATTGCAGTTGTACCATTGAAGAAGCTAGACTTGTTGAGTCAATGGCCACAATTTGATAACTTTTGGTAGAAAGTACTTTGTGTGTAAACAGTTCACTAGAAGATGAGTAATCTTGCCACACACATAATTTTCCTTAACAATGGAGCTGCATTTAGTTGTATATGCATAAAAATGATACTTATTGGTGATGGAAGCCAAAATATTACCATGCAATCTTTTTTATTATAGAGAATGCATAGCTAAGAGGTTTGCTTTTTTTAGTTTTATATTGTCAATGTGTCTTGGTTTTGCTTTTATAATAAAAAAACGAATTCTAAATAAAACTAATTTTGTGATACTAAAGAAAAATAGATTTTTTTGTTTTTTTTCAAAATCAACTAAATAAACCCCATCGGTATACATGGATATGTTGATTTGGTTGATGGGAGCAAGGGCTAGTATGAGACTTATGGCTATAGTTATGGTTATGGTTACGGTGAACACTAGGAAAATGAGGGAATTAAATATTACAAATGTGATTCTTGTTATCACTGCCCTTGCATTTTAGTAATTATAAGACTAGACTTTCAATGTGTTCATGCTAGTATTAAGTCTATCATTATATAGTTAATTGGACTAACCACTCCCATGTTTTTAGAATTAAAAGTTGTATTTCCTTTTCAAGTTAATTGAAGTAACTACACTCTAATGTTTTTAGAATAAAATAAAATATTTCCTTTTCAAATAATCATATCTTGCATTTTCCATCAAAATTACACAGTCACTCTTTAGAATCACTTTTGATCTTTAAAATTTAAACATTATGACTCACCATGTTTCATCACTACTTCCTTTAGATTATACATGTAGGGCACCTAATTCTTCTCAAATATTTTCAACTTAAACTTAAATTAAGCTTTGTTCAAAGTTCTCAAATTTTTCTTCCATAACTTTTTTATTTGTTTTAATAATTTGTTTATTGCATTCCATTATTTTTGTTTTGGACAATAACAGTTATAATATATTAGAAGGGTGGTGTAACCACCAAACAAAACCAATTTTACAAAATTCCCTTGAGGTAGAGGCAGAAGAAACTCAGATTCTCAACATACGCCCTTATGAAAGTGGCAACATAGATATAAAATTATAAATACGCCCTTATGAAAGCGGCAAAGAGGTACTAGTCTTCATTAACAAGGAAACTAAAATTTTATCAAACAGTAACAGTAATTAGAACTTCAAACTAAACGGGTTATATTTTTTACTAGGTCTGTCCTATCCAAAGGTTCAGATGGATATATACAGGAAAAAAACAGCAAATCGAGTCATGCAACAACAAAAGACAATCCATATATCTCAATTAAACTTCCCTTCAGAGCTAGACGAGAAACCTGGATTGGGAGGAACTTCTTGCTTGTCGAGGTTGATGGCTAGCTTATCCACCTTGATTTCCAGCTCCGCTATCAGCCCAATTACCGCATTCTCTGACCTCTTCACCTTGCGCTTTATCTTTTCCGTAGATATGTTAGGTCTTTACCCACATTCTCCAGTCTCCGACCACCTTCATTATCAGTTACGTTAACCTGATTCTGCAACATGTTAAGATCATGTTTCATCTCCCTGATAATTGCCACCAAGGGCTTTGAGGCAAAGGACACACTGGAGGATGTTGACCCGACTTCCATCCTGACAAACCAAATCTCTTTCTCATTCAATAGACGACATCAAGGCTCCTGTAGTTACCCGTTTATAACCTTGCAAATAATGCTGAAGTAGCATTCATCCCTACTCATCCACTGTATACAATCATTACCACACAGGGACTCTGTCAACAAAGTATCTCCCATCGTGCTAGCCATAAAACCTACCATGAGTTCACTCAGATGCCCCGGCTTCGACGAGACGTCCATTGATTTCGCACCAGGTGAAGGGACAGTTCCTTGATTCACATTTAAACTTGTTCCTCCAACTGACAATGGACCACGTGCTCGCATGCCTCCAACTGCCGTTGGATCTTGAGGGCACGTTTCAAACTTATTCGTTGGGGCCCACGAGAGGGGAGGCCTCAAGGACATAGCCCCAGTCTTATAGGGGGAAGTAGAAAGAGCCAAGACCATTGATAATAAGCTCCCTAGGACTCAAAGAGGAGCCCAAGTTTGCAGCTTGGTCTGCCTCTTTATTATTTTTCCACAACACATGATAGAACTCGATTTTACTGAAAGTGAGGGCTTGGACCTCGATTTTGTTGATGTGCCGCTTTAGGTGCATTTGGTTCTTGATAAAGCTCTCGTTTATTGCTTGAATAATAATTCTAGAGTCTTCGAGAACAGTTAGCTCGGTGATAACTTGATTCTTGGCAATCCTCGGCCCTTGCCATAGTGCCAAAGCCCCAGCCATGTTATTAGTGTCCGATCCTAGACCCCAAGCGAAAGTGGTTTCCAAAAGTCCTTCCGAAGTGATAAAACCTCAACCCCCACCGCCCCTCTCTATGTTTTTGAAAAAATTTCATTTATATTAATAAAAATTCTTTACAAACTTTTTGGAAATCATAAATCTCTTAATTTAAGAAACTTTCTTAATTTAAACATTTAAATTAATTATTTTAAATGTTATAATTAACTTTGTTAAGGAAAATGTTTCTCACATTTTTTTTATGTTAAAATTTCAATATTGTGATAGTTAATTTAAATTTCCGTGTTTCATTTTTATTGTTTCATTTTTATTTTCAATCTATGATTTAAAGAGTTTAAATTATTTAATATATATATATATTTATATCCCAACACTACATCAAAATGATAAATTCTTTGATAATAATCTCAATTTTAAATGTTAAAAATTCTATAAAAATTATTTTTTACCAAATAAAATAACATATAAAACAATATTGTATAAAATATCCATACAATGAAATACCAATTAACAAAACTTTCCCTAGACCCACTTCTTTTTATTCTATTTTCAGCAAAGATTCGGGGGCATAAAACCTGAACTAGATTATATGCACAAAAAGTGGACGCGTGGCGTCTATGAAACGTGAAGCCTAAGAAATGTCAAGAAGGGAAGATGCTTCACCGAGTGAGGAAAATCTCAATGCAACAAAGTTTCAACAAGAAAGCAGCACCTGTCTGCCTCAAACTTGGTCATCACTCGTTAGACAAAATATTATTCCAAACTTTATGATCACTTGTTCGCCAAAAGATTATTCCAAAATTTTGACGAAACTTTAATCGATAGTGGATTGGAAGAAACAACGTAAGAGGAGACTGGCACACGGGTGGGAGATAAAACAATTTCATTCCTTTTTAACGCGAAGAGAATGATAAATTATGATAGGGAAAATGCTTTTATTATTATTAACAAAAAATAAAATTGCATTAAATTTGATAAGTTTTCTATTAACTTGATAAATTATTTTCATGTGCATAACATTTTTTTATGTTTCCATGGGGACATACAAATATATAAATAGCTCACATATTATTTTAGTCGTACCAAACTTCAAATTTAAAAAAAAAACTTAATGTTTAGCTTTGCAAGAGTTAAAAAAATTTAAATTTGTTAATTTAAAAAAAAAAATTATTGGTGATTGGCTGAGTGACGTAGGCTTTGGAATGCACGCCCCAGGCGTTGGCAACAGAGGTGACAGAAACAACATTGGTGGAAGCCAGGGCATGCATTGAGTGCAGTTTAATGGCATTGCGATCGAGGCACTGCTTTCCGCATTGCGAACACCGCTCCAGAGAAGCAAAGAATGTAGATATGACTTGGGTGGTGTCAGGTCCCGAAAATCCCGCAAGAAATCTGGGGTTTAAAAGTTTTATTTGGTAGTTGGTCATATTCAGGGCCATTTACTTTTTATTATTATTATTTTAATTAATTGACGAATTAACCCTTACAATGCAACTTCGCGGGTTGTACACCGTGGGTTCATGAAATTTAATGCATATAATTTCATCATTAATTAATTCATGCCTCCTTAGTTACTCATGAAGATCCTCCAATGAATTCTGAACTCTATACTTTTCAGAATTCAGAATTAAGGAAACAAATTAAGGTTGCCATGATGAACAGTGGTGGAGAATTTGAAGCAGCTAAAGACGGAAATAACATTTTATCATTGACAAGTCAATGGGCAAATCGAAACCAGAGAAGTAAAATGAGAATAAGGAAGAAGCCTCTCTCCAGATCTTTTTGCGCCGATTTGAAGGTTATAATTAGGTTTTTGGTGTTTTTTCTTATTGTTTTTGGAAGAGTTGGAGAAAATTTAGGCACCTTTAGCACTTGGTTCTACATTAATCTTCTAATATTGTTCAGCTCGTGCAATTGTCAAGTGTTTTCTTTGAAAGTTCATGAAATGTTTCATTGAATTTGCAGGGATTATTTTTAATGATTTTTCTTGTCGTCATAAATGTCTTTGTTATGCTTTCAATATCTTCTACTTTAGGTGCTTTCAATATCTTCTACTTTAGGCATGACAGGTATCTGAACAATGGCCAAGCTTTCTACATTTTGTTGTTTAACGGGTGTTTGAACAATGACCAAAAAGTTATGTAAGATTTCATCCATTTCTAGGACTCTAAAAAGTAGCTTTCAACACCTGAGTGCAGGAACCAACACCAACTTCAACAACAATAAATGGAACAAATTCATTAACAAGAACATAAGATTTATTAGTAACATCAGCAATAAATTAGCAGTAGCATTGACATCTTATTCTTCAGAGTATGGTGTGCGGGAGGGCTCGTATTGTATATTTGTGGGGCCTGTGGAGACAACTAACAAAGACATGCTAGAAGCCCTATATCAGTAGGTACCCTTTTCCCCTCCCTCTCCGAATTTTAATTTAGTTTGTTTTCCAGATATGACGCGGTCTAGTTTCTTCCCGAAGTATTTTGGAATAAATGGATTTTATTATACGATTTCTGGATGTCATTCTATAGTCTATATGGAACTGTTATATTCACACTAACATTATTCCTTCATATAAAGCTTCAAATAAACCACATGAGGGCAAAATATTAGATATCTTTAGCCAGTTCCATCGAATTTGGTAATTATGGATTTAACCAAAACAAGGCCATATGAATGCTAGTTATCAAAACATGTTACCTAGCTCGGGAATCAATATCACTACCCCCATCGTTAATATTGGAAAGCTATGGTCTCTGATTCTTGAGGATGTGAAGGCCAGCGTCACCACTGATAGTGCCCTGCTCATAGACGTTACATGCTTTGGGTATTTTAAGGTCTTGGGAAAGGGTGACCTACCCTCGCAACCTATCATAGTCAAGGCCACCCATGCTAGCAGAGAAGAATATCAAGGATCTTGGAGAGGCACTTATGTTGACAACCTAATTGGTTTTTTTACCACTTTGGAGTTTTAGTAATTTTAAACATTTTAAGTTTTGTAGGCTTTATTTTCATAATTTTTGCATCTGTCAGCGTTTTGGGGATTAATGGACAGATTTCTTTGGAAACTCACCATTAATGCACCATAATCTAAGAACTTTCATGCTGTTGAAAACTTTGCAGTAGCACCAAATCCAAAGCTATGTTCAGTTTCACCTAGGTTTCCCACTATGTAATCATTTCTCGAAGTCAAGAAAACTGAAATTTGAGATATATATGAACCCTAGGATCTCTACCTTACAATATTTCTCATTACAGGATCTTTACCTTACAATCTTTCTCATTGCAAGATATCTACCTTACAATATTTCTCATTACAAGATCTATTTTTGTGTATTGTGTGTATAAATTGAAGAGAGGAGAAGGGAGCGAATGAATTATACCAATGAACCCATTCAAGCATGTTCGGTTCGCTAGGGTAGGAGTATTTGGGTCTACCAATACCTGATCAATGTAAATGCATGCACAATGAAGAAAACCCATGTTTTAAAGCTGATAAAGGTAACAAAACTATCTATTCATTCTGTGAAAGAAAAGGTGAGGGATGATGGAATTAATTATTCATAAAATGGGTACCAGAGTATAGAGACTGTCATCGAAGTGTCGACTTACTATTTGCACATTTGGGTGGTCCACAGTTACAGAGGGCTTGATTTCACAGCCATTAGTGACCTACTTGGACCCATAGTAAACAACCACTTCCATAGAAGGCACGAACATATCAATAACATCCCCTATCACTCTTCCTACTACCAGGGGATCTGTTGAATGTGCCATTGAAGCATAATACTCCCAAATCTTTCTTCTTTTCTTCCTTCCCTCTCAAAAAAATTCACAGTTGAATTCAGAGCGAAATGGTGAATGTATCAGAGGTGTCTAAAGGCATGTAAATAAAACGAATGAAATGGATCGACACGTTTCCTACCACCTATGCAAAATCAAGGCGAATTTGTGGAGCGCCACGTACCTAGGCTCAATAGAGTATCTAGGCTCGAAACGTGTCATCTATATGCACCTAACCCCATGTCTTCCATTTTTCTTTTCATGCCTTTTTCATTCATTTCAAGCAACCTGAAAAAAACCCCACATACATTTCTAGCAACCTTAAAAAAGTCCCCGCATACATTTCTTATTTAATGTATGCTGTACTTTCTAATAGGGAAAAATATTGCATTACCTGGAATCTAAAATTGGGAAATTATGAGATGTAAAGCATATCAATGATTAAAAAATGTGTTGTAAATTGGAATAGTTGGTCGAAACTCAACAACTCTGATCGTTTTACCTACAGATTGACAATATTTACCTGCATAATTTACCCTAATTTACCCTTAATTAAATGTATTTCTATAGAACTGTTAAAAAACAACTTTTTCCAGTATACCAATGGCTATAAAGAAACTAAGAACTTAATACGTATGTTATCTCCAGGATTTTCATTCTAAAATGAGTGCTTTGTAAAGAATTTGAAGTTTAATGATTCTATGACTCATAGCAACGAACCAAATATTCCAAGTGCAAAGGCATTTCGACAATTTCAGAGAGAAGGAAAAAAGGTCGTCCCTCCTTCCAAATGCAAAAAATACATCATTCAAAAAAACCTAAAGAAAACAAGAGTTTAACAAACAAAAATGGAAATACGAGTTGCCAATAGAATGCATTGCAGAATGTATTCTTTGTTGGACTATTGAATACATCCACTCAACCAACAAGAGTTTAGCAAAAAAAATTGGAAATACAATATGTGGATGCACAAAAATAGAATTTTGTTTTGTTTTGTTTTTTGTTTTTTTGCTTTTATTTTTGTTTTTGTTTTTTTCTGCTAATTATACGATATTTTATTTATCCCTGATAATTCCTTTTTGCTAAAGAAATTGATGTGTACACTTATCTTGAGCTCGACCTTCACCAGTACTACCAATTTGGTTGGTTGGTTTAATTAAAAATTAGGTATGAGGCTTATTGGTTTGGTAAACAATAATGTGTTCGGACAACAATGGATTTTGAAAAATAGATTTGCTGGGAAGTTCATGATCTCGTAACTTATAATTATGAATAAATTTATTGTTTATTTGTTTCAAATTATAGGCCATCTTCAAATTATAAATTACTTAGTAAAGTTTTATAATTGAATTCATGTGGATTAAGTGAAACTACGAAATTTAGAAAAAATCCTTATAAGTTTTAGAAGACTTTTCACACAAAATGAAGTGAGTATGTCCAATTATTAACTTTCTCAAACTAAAAACAATGAACTTAAATATATACAACCTCATATGCGCCTATGTATCCTCGAGCCTTGAGTCCTTTGGGGTTAGGCCTTCTGCTAGGATGGCCGGCGGTTTACCACCTCTACCATCCACGAATGTGGGGAAGTATTGCTGGGTTTCCC